>JANHAO010015612.1:0-14745 GCA_026873985.1 Saraca asoca | reverse complement strand
TCACACAACACATCATCGGAATATCTACCAATTGTAAATGAAACTAACACTTGCTTGGTCACTTTTACTTCACTTCCTTCATTCAGCCATTACAATCTATAAGGGTGAGGATGTTTTTGAGTTAGTAACTAAAACTTTTCAACTAGAATGGTGCTAGCCATATTTGTGCAACTACCCCCATCAATTATCATACTACAAACCTTCCCATTAACAAGACAGTGAGTATGGAAAATATTGTCCTTCTACTCATCATCCTCTTTGACTTGCAAATTTAAAGCTCTCTTAGTAACTAGAAATTCACCATTAGTAGGGTATTCCTCTCCATCACTTTCATCTACCAAAGAAGGTATTGAGTCATAATCTGACTCACTTTTAGTCTCCATCTCACCATTTTCTCTTAAAAACATATTACACTTATTAGGATATTATGATACAATATGCCCCCTCTGTTGGCATTTAAAACAAAGAATATCCCTATTCCTACCAGAATTGGTTTGAGAGGTACCTTTATCCTTTGAGGAAAAACTAGTCCCCTTGCCTTTGAAGGATTCGGCCTTGGGTTTGAAATAAGCCTTCTCCGCCTTTTTGCTCCAATTTGATTTCAATAATGTGGTGGAACTCAAATTCTACCCAAATCGATTAGAACCCTTCCTTTTGAGTTGTTTCTCCACCTCATAGCCATGTGTACCATGTCCTCTAATTCCACATAATGCTGTAACTCTATCACATTGGTGATGTCACTATTTAGGCCATGTAAAAATTAAGCCATAGTGGCCTCCTTATCCTTTTAATATTGGCTCAAATCATAGCAACCTCTATCTCTTGATGGTATTCCTCCACAAATTTGTTCCCTTGAGTGAGTCTCTACAATTTTTGGTGTAAGTCTTTATAGTAATGGCTAGGAACAAATCTCCTTCTCATGACAACCTTCATGTCTTCCCAAGTGTCAATAGGCCTTTCCCCATTTCTTCTCCTAGTCAAAACAAGCTGATCCCACCAAATAATAACATAGTCAGTAAACTCAATAGCAGCAAGTTTTACCTTTTTCTCCTCAGAGTAGCTATGGCAATCAAAAACCAGCTCCACCCTTTTCTTTTGCTCCAAATAAACTTCTGGATCATTTTTGCCTTTGAAAAGAGGTATTTTCATTTTCATGCTACCTAAGTCACGATCATAGTTTTCTCTCCTCCCAAAATCCCTCCTACCTTCCCGGTTGTTACCATATCTATTCATCATAACTTGGTCATTGAACTCATCTTCACAGGGTTCATCATCATAGTGATGGTCTTGTCTTTCTTGCCTTCGCTCATCTCAAACCTCATGACGACCATGATCCCTCTGCAATTCAACCAAGGAATTGGCTTGTCCTTCCATTAGGTCATGCATGTTGTCCAATCTAGTGTTAAGGTGCTTGAACTCTTGTTGCATGGCTTTAAGTATGAGTACAACATCTATTTCCTCCCCTCCCCAAACTACTTCTTTGTCTCTTGATGATGCCATGTTGTAAACCTGCCAAAATTTATAAGGAAATAAGGAATCCTCATAGAACACTCCCTTATGTATTTCTCTTAATTATATGTCACTCAACCCTTGTGTTTACTCTCTTGATGGCTTTTTCTCAAAATATGCTCTTACTCTTGCCTTTTACCACTCAATTCCTCCCTTTTCAATTTTTTTTTTAAAACTAAACAAATCCAATCAAGAGTAAAAGGAATAAAATGTGGCAAATAATGTGAAACAAATTTAACACTAGTTTGACACTAAACAAAGCAAAGATAAAATAAGAAATTAAAATCACAAAGAAAACTTGACAGTAATGTGAATTAATGCAAATAGGTATGACAAATGAATAAAAAGGACGAGAATTCTACAACTGCAAGCACAAAAAAAAATTAACTCTTTTGATTCCTTTTTTTTTTTACTCTTTGATTCCCTCTTTTTTTTAACTATTTTGATTCTTCTTTTTTTTATTTTATTTTTTTTCATTTTTTCCTTTTTTTTTGGTAATCACACACTTAAACCGATGAACAAAAATGGTAAACGAACTAAAAAGATGGAAACAAAACAAAATTGATAAGATATGAGACTCGAAAGAAATAAACAAAAATTTTGATAAATCAACCTGATTTAGAACCTAAGCTCTGATACCAACTAATGTGACCTCCAATGGTAGAAACCATGTAATCTACTAATAAATTATTATACTGCCCAAGAAAGTTAATTAGATTGAACCCCCCCAAACTAACTTGTAGCTTTTAACTAGAAGTATTAAGAATAATGGTACCACACTCACAGAAAAGGAAGAGATGGGACTGATAAACCAGAATGCCACAAGATTTGCAACCTTGAAGAATTCAGTTAGTTCTTAAAAGAACCAAAGGACAAGAAAATCCTCTCTGTTTATTAATCAAATTCCAATATGAGTTTTTACCAGCAAAATAGCCTTCAAATAGGCAAACAAAAACAACTTGAACCAATCTCACAAAATTAGCAACCACCTCCCTAATTAATAGGAAAATCAGGTCCATCCATGATTTACTCCCCAATTAATAGGAAAATTCCTATTTTAGTGGAGTTGTCCAGTTAACAACCGTAATTTATGCTTAATAACATAAAAGTATTCCTAAATATCTCAAATAAGGCTTAAAAACTTGTTTGACCCAAATTACACATAAGTAAAACTCAAACAACTCAGACTTGGGCCTAATCAATTAGAACACTTCAAATTAGCTTGAATAAGCAAGACAAAGTGTCTAGACTCTTCAAAGGTATGAATTCCATCCCTTGCTTCAAATTTAGCCCATATGCTACCAATTAAACCTCCAAAAGCATCATGTATTTTTCTTGGCTGTTGCACGTGTAATTGGTCCATCACGAATATGCAAAGGATTATTTAAAGTTCCATTAGCAGCCACATCTTGGATCCCATCAAGATCCATGAGTTTCTTCATTTGGCGTTTGTATTGTATGTTGAGTAATGAGCTGGGCTTATATTTGGTTTAAAAGAGATCTTTTCCTATGCTAATCATGCTAATTTGTTGAACTCATATAGTTCATAAGTTTGAGGAAGTAGACGTGTCAACTAACCCATGTAGAATTACGATTTTTAATAGCTGCTACTCTAGTAAGTTTTTCATGTCTAATTTATAGTGAGCTTCGTTTCTTTTTCATTTTATATATTTGAGTAAAAAATTTTAGGAAAATCTATTAATTTTTGTGATTTTTATTTCTAAGCAAATGTCACATTTTCTTTGCTTCCAAATGGAAGATCATAGAAGAAAAGAAATTGTGTGAGTCTTGTAGTATTATTTAATATTAAATTGTCTTCCTAAGACCCTAATTATCGAGAACCCAGTAAATAAAAAAAAAAGTGGTAAGTAAAAAAGTTATTAAGTAAAAGTCTTTAGTTGATTTTCCTTATGTATATCTAGATACGCCTTACATGACACGTGTTGAAGTTTCTACTTCATGTTGTGTTGTACTTGATTTTAATATTGATTTATATAATGGTTATCTTTTTAGTAAAATTTATATTTTTACAATTTTAATATTAAAATCATAGAAGAAAATAGATTTTATGAGTCTGTAGTAGTAAATAATATTAAATTGTTTTCATAAGACCCTAATTTTTTGAGAACCCAGTAAAAGAAGAAAAAAAAAGTGATAAGAAGATCAGTTTGTAAGTAAGTCTTTTACTATAACTAGTCAGTTGCCCTTATGTATGTGCGCCCTCACACGACACGTGTCCAACTTGAAGCTTCAACCTCATGTTATGTTTTCTTGATTTTAATATCGATTTATATAGTGGTTATATTTTTAGTGAACTTTATATATCCAAACGCTTATTTCTTTGCCGGTTGTTTTAATGACATTTTTTACCGTATATTTTTATGTGTGTTTTATGTTTACAAAATTTTGATAATATACAGTATTAAAAGTGGATATCCATAAAGATTTAAGTTCATCAATGTGAAAATACAATATTGAGGAGTTGTGCGTGTATTAGGTTCAAGAAATTTGCAGTTGCAATATTGGCTGAATTGCGAGGACAAACAAAAATACTAATGGCATTTCTAGTTTGCTGCAACAGAACCGTAGATAAAACAGCAATACTAATGACATGATTTGTCAAGATGTACTACAACAAAACCATGCCAATCAAGATGAATCAGAATCTCCAAATGTCCATAGTGCATCAACTGAATCCAGTACTGAGAATTCAATCCCTACCTCAAGCTCCATTGAAAATCAACTTCAAGAAGAAAAGGAAGCTTTGTTTATCAGCATAATGGATTAGCTAATGACAACTTTATTACACACTTCCAAACTTTACTTATAGCTTTTTGGTGTGTTAACTTTTGCTATATGTATACTTGGTAAACATTAAAACTAAGGAAATAACAACCCGAAAAATTGTTGCAAATGATGTTTGGCATCTGGCAAAAGATCTAAGGGTTACTGCAAAGCTTAACGGTGATGAGTAAGGAAATGATAATGGTTCAAATTTATTTGTGAGGTTTTTGGGTAAACTTGCTCAAAACCTGAATATTTGTCTGATTTTGATGATATCAAGAACAATTTTTTATTTGATTACACTACTAGCTATAAATGGACTATGACAGTGTTACAAGATAGATGAAGAGCTCACAAATACAAGTTTAGATGTAATTACTTTTAACATATTAAAAGTAGGAAAGAGTTGTTGGCAAATTCTCCTTCTGGAGTGAATAATGGTGAATGGTTAGTTTTTGTGTCACATTACCATCAAGAATGTATGAAAGTATATAAATCTTTGCGAAAATTATTTCACACTGTATTTACAAGCAAAATTAGTTTATATAATACGTTATCTTTCAAATAAAAATGTGATATATAATTATTATCATATTTTGAAGGAGATAAGCTTGCAAAACACTAAAAATTGGAAGAAGTTCAAAGTTTCTTATGTTGGTGGTAGTAAGAGCAATGCAAGAAAAACTTGTCAAATATTATGTTACTAACAAGAGATGAGTTGAATATTTATTTTTCCAAACTTAGTTCCGCGCTTTTGAGTTCTTACCCATAATATGTCAGTTGGCATAGTAAACATTCATCTGTCTTTCTCCTCATTCATTAACGTTGCCAGTGCTGGGAGAAACAATTGGAAAGGCCTCTGTGCGAGAGTGAAATCGTATTGTTATATTTGTTAAAAAAAAAAAAAAAATGATGGAAGTTATGTAAACATAGAAGGAAAGATATTGGCAGTAAGTGTTTATTTTATCTTCCTTTCAACTTTAACTAGTCTTCCTCCTCATGGAATAAAATTTTGCAATTATAAATGATCATTTATGTGATTTAGTTATCGCAGCTGCTAGTTTATTAAGAGCTGTAGATTATTGGGTGACAAGCATGTTACTCTGCATTACTACTGTTATACAAATAGAGAAAAGACTAAGAAGGCATTTGATAAATAGCTTTTTTATTAGCTTTTATCTAATTTATGGGATTTTAATTGTTTGACTAAATTAATTAACTATTTTAATGCTTAGCAAATAACTGTTTGAGTTGATTTTTAAACCTCAAAAAATTAGTTTCAAAAAATTAAAGAATTTATTTTTTTCTTCAATTAATTGTTTGACATTTAAGGTATAAAAAGACATCATTACCTTTATTCAATTCAATTTTTGACATTTCTACCCTTGATACACAGAAAAATCCTTATAAAAAATATACATGAAATATATTTTATTATAAATTATTTCCCAATTAATTCATATATATTAAATATATTATTTAATTCTTTCTTTTTTTCTCTCACCATCAATTTATAAAAAATAACAACATAAACGATAATAATAATAACAATTAGTAATATAAAAACTTATTTTCATCTAAAATTATCTATTTCTTAAAAAAATGTAATAAATTATAAATATTTGTTTCTTAAAAGAAAATCTAACAAGTATAATAAACTATAATTCTTTATTTTTTAAAGGAAATTTAATAAATAATAAATTATAATTATTTATATTTAAAGAAAAACTAATGAATATAATAAATTATAATTATTTGTATTTATAGAAAAACTAATAAATATAATAAATTACAATGATTTTTAGAAAGAATCTAATAAATAATATTTTAAAATATAAAATATTATAAAAATAAAATAATACTTAAATAAATTATAAAATATACCTATATCTTTATATATCATTTTATATATAAATAGCTAATAGTAAACAACTGATTTTACTAAATATCTTTATATAAATAATTAATACTATCAACGGGTCAAATCAGTTAATACAATCAACTACCAGCTAATCACTAATATAATCAGTTAACAGTTAATATAATTGTTGTATACAAAAATTAGTCTCGTAAGGACGAGCCTTCGAGTACAACGAAGACCAAGTCCCTTGCTCCAGTAAGCGACAACAGCAAAATAATTTCGAGCGTCAAGCCTTGTCTCGCTCATCACACTTCAACGACACTACAAGGAGGTCTGGATACATCTCGAAACAACCTCCCCCGCAAGAGACGAACCAACGAGGGAATCATAAGACCAGGTCGTTAAGTGACCAATTGCTCCGCTTAAGCTCGCCTTCTCGCTACAGTGACAACCTGCTCGCTACAGCGGAACCCACAACACCTCCAGGCTAGACTTCCTTGCTCAGGACATCGAGCAGCAAATGCAAATTCACCGCAACCTAGGGGGACCGCCCAGCAGCCTACTTCCTACAACAGCCGGATTGTAGCCCCTTCTGTTGTCTTTTCTCATTTATTATTTGATGTAACACAATTGTACCTTGTAATTAATGCAACCCCTCCTTCCTCTATAAATAGGCTTCCATTGTTAGAAAGAAAGGGGACAATCTTACAAGTAGAAAACTCTACAAAACACTCCATATTAATAAAATCTTCACCATGGACATAGGGTCCGGTACTGCCTGGGTTTGGCCGAACCACGATAAACGTGTTGCTCTCCTTTTTCATCTTCTTCCTCTCAGTCCTCTCCCTCTTCCACACTTCAAAGGCAGTATTGGATCTCAGAACTCCTTCCCATTAGCTAAAGTTCGAGTCTCCAGCATCGATCGAATTTCACCGTCAACATCTTTTGGGACCGTCTGTGCGGATCCATCTGCTTTCTGAAGTTTCCATTGTGGCCTAATCATGGCCAGAGGAAGAACGACTCGGAGTTCCACAGCTCTAGCTTCTCAACAGCACACCACTGCACCCGAAACTCAAGAGGAGCAAACGCTCGACTGATCCCGATCAGCACTTGAAAACACAGTTAGATAGTTGGCTGAGACTATCAAGGTGCTTACTCAGGCACAGACATAAAATGCTCAAAGACAAGAAGAGGTCATGGCACAAATCCAGTAGCTTCGTGAGGAAGCCCAGAAAGTAGTCCGTGACAGCCAGCGACTGGGGGGCTCGCAGCGAGTAGAAAGCTCGATCCTTCAGCGTGAAGATCAGCACCCAGTGATAGAAGAAGTTTTCCAAAGGCTGAAACAACTAGAAGAGCACCCTCAACCTCAAAGCAACAAGCCTCGCTATGAGGAGACCTCGCCATTTTCTGTGGAGATCGAGAAGCAACCTCTCCCATAAAAGATCAAAGTGCCGGCAATCCCGCTATACGACGGGAATAGCGACCCGAGCGATCACCTGGATGCATTCAATACTCAAATGGACCTCCAGACTATCAACCCTCTGGTAAAGTACCGTGTCTTCCCCGCCACGCTAGGGGCAATACCTCGTACTTGGTTTAGGCGCCTCCCCCCGTGCAGTATCGACAGTTGGGAGGAATGTCAGAGGAAGTTTGTTGACCAATACTTGGCACTGAAAAAATAACTCGCGCCTCCTTACACCTTGTGATGATTTTCTAGCGCAGGGACGAGTCGCTTAAAGACTACTTAGCTAGGTTCAGGCACAAGGCCAACTTCGTGGAAAATCCTTTGAAGGAAAGTGTTCTAACTGCCATCTTAGTGGGACTTTGTAAAGATGGCAAGCTGTACAGAAGCCTCTACAAGTCCCCCACCTGAGATCTCACCGAATTTTATGATCGGGTGACCAAGCATATAAGATGGAAAGAGACCTTCAGAATGGAGGAATCCAAACACAAAAGGGGCCATAGTGCCCCTCTGCGGGCAAAAAGAGGGGTAGCGAGAGTTATGAAAACCCCACTCATCTCACAAAGAAGGCAAAACCTCAGTGGTCCAAAGACCGCTTCGAGAGCTATAGCATCCTATCAGACACTTAGGATAGAATCTTTACCACAGAAAGGTATAATGAGGACTTTGGGAAACCCCAGCCATTAAGAGCGTCCCCTAAATCCAAAGACCAAAGCAGATTTTGTGCTTATCACAATGAGGCTAGACATACCACCTCAGAGTGTCGGATGCTAAGAGATGCCATAGAAGACCTCATCAGAAAGGGTTGATTACAGGATTATGTGATAAGGCCATCGGGACAGCGTGCTCAGCAAGCTCAGCAAGTTATCACCCAAGAGCCTAAGCCCTCCATTAGGACTATATTCTAATCCTATAACTTCTCAATGGTGTTTGGCTGTATCAACTGTTGCATACTGAATCAATGACAATTATCGATTAGCCAAAGCATTATGTAGGCAAAAGCCTTCTCTTTATCCTTACAAAATTGCTACAATGAATGGTTTTCACCTCGCTACAGCATCGCTCCACAAACTCGTCTCAAGCAAATGACTTTCACCAAGCAAAAACAAAACCGAGGGTGAGACGGCCCTTGAGCCTACCTTACAACGCCCAAGGGTGAGATGGCCCTTGAGCCTACCTCAAGGCTTTAAAAACAAAAACAAAATTGAGGGTGAGACGGCCCTTGAGCCTACCTCATGATTACAAAAACTAAACACACAGCGAACGGTTTTCACCTCGTTACGACACATCCCCTACAAACACAATTGACCTAAGCGAATGGTGTTCACCTTGCCACAACAAAGACTCAGCGAACAATTTTTACCTCGCTGTTGTTGAAATGAAATCATCATGATTACCCGCAGCTCTCATACGAATGAGTCTCTCGCAGCTTTCATGCAAATAAATTCCCACAGCTCTCATGTGGGCGTATCTCTCAAATCTCAAACGAGATCTCTCAAGAGCAGTTCACTCGTGATCTTTCTCTCGCATTAAGTCGAGAAGTCAGGAAAAATGATGAAAGCATATCCGACTGGCTGAAAGGAGAAATTCTCATTAAATTATCATAAGTTTACATACAGTAATGCGTGAAGCATTCATTACAATTTTTGAAAGGAGAAGAACTCATCCCATGTATAGACCTCAATAAGCGAGGCGACGGTATATCAGGGGAAAAAGATTGAAAGCCTACAATTCCTGCAAAAAGCAGCCAAAAAGTCGGCTACCAGTCGTCAGGTTCACAGAAGAGCAGCAGCCCCAGAGTTCCTCCTATTTATTCCTCTGGCACATTCTCCTGAGCCACACACAGTAATTCCAAAAATCATAAAAGCTGACTAGCCAGGAAGCAGCACCACAAGCAACGGCCGGAGGAGGTGGCCAGAAGACACCATGAGAAGCTCGTAGGAGCCCGCCAAGCAAATCCTGCATCGGAGCCACGTACAACGAGCTATCCACGTCTCCTGCCACCCTGCAACAGGCCATCCATGTCTCACCAAGCATCACCGGAAGCCAAGACACCAAAGCAAAGGGGGCTCTTCAGTTTCCTCAATTAAGTTTTTCTGGGTTAAAGGAAAGAACACCCTAAGTTATAAATAGACCCGATCAGCCCTTTGAAGAATCCAAAGAAAATCTGATCTGATCTTCATTTAACGGCCTAAAACAAGCAATAATGCCACGCCAATGACCAAAAATGGCAAACAGAGAAAAGCATGGCCTAAAACAGAATGGAAAGACATCTGACATGACATCTCAGTCAAAGAAGGACACTGGCAGAAGATATGAATCGAGCCTTGGAAACATGTAACTCTCGGTCTGCAAAGCACACTGAGAGTTGGGGGGCTTATGTTATATACAAAAATTAGCCTCGCAAGGACGAGCCTTCGAGTACAACGAAGACCAAGTCCCTTGCTCCAGTAAATGACAATAGCAAAATAATTCCGAGTGCCAAGCCTTGCCTTGCTCATCGCACTTCAACGACGCTGCAAGGAGGTCCAGATACATCTCAAAACAACCTCCCCCGCAAGGGACGAACCAGTGAGGGAATCATAAGACCAGGTCATCAAGTGACCAGTCACTCCGCTCAAGCTTTTCTTCTCATTGCAGCGACACCCAGCTCTCCATAGCGGAACCCACAACACCTCCAGGCTAGACTTCCCTGCTCAGGATGTCGAGCTGTAGATGCAAATTCACCGCCAGCCTAGGGGGACTGCCCAGTAGCCTACTTCCTGTAACAGTCAGATTGTAGCCCCTTCTGTTATCTTTTCTCATTTATTATTTGATGTAATATAACTGTAGCTTATAATTAATGCAACCCCTCCTTCCTCTATAAATAGGCTTGCATTGTTAGAAAGAAAGGGGGACAATCTTGTAAGCAGAAAACTTCGTAAAACACTCTATATTAATAAAATCTCCGCCATGGACGTAGGGTCCAGTACTGCCCAGGTTTGGCCGAACCACGATAAATGTGTTACTCTCCTTTTTCATCTTCTTCCTCTCGATCCTCTCCCTTTTCCACACTTCAAAGGCAGTATTGGATCTCAGAACTCCTCCCGTTGGCTGAAGTTTGAGTCTCCAGTATCGACCAAATTTCACCGTCAACAATAATCAACTGATAATCAGGACCAAAATCATTACAATAGTGTGTATTTGATCTTGCAGCGCTTAGTCTTTCTACAACTAAAAAGAGTTTGACTTATGTTATTAGGCTGGCTTAGTGTAACTTTAAGCATGATAATTTCCATTTATCCTAATTGTCGACAAGAGCATACCACTATCTTTATTCATGGAGCGCTTATTTTTGTAGTTGATTCATGTGTAACTTTTGGATCATAACTTTTTTTTTTATTTTACTTCTGTCACGTACCATGGTAAGTGTATGTGTACCTAGGCGTTGATTTTGCACTATGGCATATGTTAGTTGGAGAGTCACATATAGTTCAATGAGAGTTGGAAAGAAGAAGCCACTTTTGGTGATATACATACATATATGTACACAAGCATGTATATGCTATGGAGTTTGATTTCAAACTTGGAAGTGGTCTCCAAATGATTTTATTCTTAGATACCAGGCACCTTTCTTATTGATAAGATGAGCCGGGAATTGCGCTAATTATTTCATTAATATTGCATATGAGTTATTGGCAGCAAGTGTATTAATTGATTATTAACGTGGAATAATTGAGCAAAGTAGTTTGTTTTCTTTTCTCCTTTGGAAATATCAATAATATTTAGATATGTTTCTCATATGATTGCATATTTTAAACATTGGTGTTTTACTTACGCGATAAAATTTTAGAGTATTTACCTCAAGATCAAGAGTGTGTTGCTATTTCAAGGGGTGTTTACCAAATTCTAGAACTAGTTTTAAATAATTCAACCTAAAACCAATTTTATCTAGTCAACTAACTTTGAACTAGGTAAAAATCAAATTTAGTTTGGTTTAGTCTTAGTTATAAACTAGCTTTTTTTAAAAAAAATTTTTTGATAAGTCTCTCTCATAACTTTAAATCATATAGAAATATGAGAAAACAAACTATAATTATGAGGCATCATTGCATAAAAATATTAATTTAAATATACTATTTAAACAATAAATAAATACAATGTTTATCAAAATTTAAAAAGCACAGTAAAATATTTTAAAAGTTAACAATATTATCTTTCTACTTACATCAAATTTGCAATTGAGCGTGTTAAATAAGATTTAATTTTCTAATTTGAAAATTGTTTTTGTCTTTATAAAATTTCACATTAGTAAATTTTTTTCTCTTGTATCATTTCATTTACTAAAGTGTTTTCAAAAATCCAATTATCTCTAATAAATACAATCTAGTATAAAAAATTGACTTCAATGTACAAAAAAGGAAGATTGACCATTTGGAACTCCTCAACAATCAAAAGAAAATATTATACATGTTCGTTATTTTATACTCAAACAAAAGCAAAATTGTCATAGGAATAAATAATATACAACTGTTATATATGAAAATTGGTTTGACCTGAATAGACCTGCGAGCAGCCCAAGAGCGGCAAAAGGACTAGCTTGAGGAGTGTCCAGATTGCCTTATTGTCAGGTCGCATTGCGAGGGAACCTCATCAACATGGGCTCGTGCACAAGAGAGTGAGCTCGACCTCTCTATTCCAAAGAACGAGCATAACCATAGACCAAATGACCTAGCCAATAAAGTGTGATTAGTGACCTGAGGGCTCACCAAATAGAAAACCAAGTCATACTCTACCCCAACGGACAAATGGGACCCGCCTGCAGAAGACAATCTATAGTAGCCGAAAAAGGAGATTTAGTCTGTACATTCTGTCTTGTACAATAAATATTGATATAATAGATTTACTGCATATATAATTACTATTGTAACCTCCTCTCCTCTATAAATATGAGGGAGGAGCCTTCCGGAAGGAGAGAGGTCCATGTAGAAACTCTACTAAAATAGAGACTGAGTATTGTAATTTTGTAGAAAATATCATCACAATAACAGGCTACCGTGGACGTAGGGTCCAGTAATACCCAGATTTGGCTGAACCACTTTAAACCCTGTGTCTCCTCCTCTGCTCTTTCCTTCATCTTTGTGTATCTTTCCTGTTTTGCCATGTCTGAACTAGATAAAGGTCAGAGATCTCATAAGAATCCCCCCCAGTTGGCCAGAGTTTGGACCATTACCAAAATCTGACGTCAACATTTTATTGTCGTTTGTGGGGATCTCATTTGATTCTGGTTCGTTTCCTGCTGTAATGGCCAAGAGAAGAGCAACCAGAGCTTTGAATGTGTAACCTAATCTTCCAGAGGGTCATGTCTCAACAACGGATTCTTCCACAGCTCCAGTCATTGGCACAACCACTGGTGTCCCTCCAGCCAGCTTTGTTCTGCCAAGCGCCATTATAAATGGTACTAATGGAGTGCAAACCTGGCTTCAATGCCAGGAGAAGCTTTAACACATGATGGGAGAACTGATTAGAGCAGTCATGTTGTTAGCACAAGGTGTGCAGAGATAAGCTAAAGCCTCAATGCCTGAGAATACTTTCCAGCAGCAGTAAACTTAGCGTCTGGATGACCTAAACAAAGATGACTCTCTAGCTCATTCCTCACAAGAGTAGATCCCAGGCCACAACCCTTACGATAATGGGGATCAAAGGATCCAGCAATCGTCTAGTCAGCACTCTGGGGCACGAGACCTGTTAGTTGGAAAATTGTGTCAGAAGATAACCCTATTAGAGGAACATCTTCGAACTCCGAGTGATCGAGCTCGCTATGTGGAATGATCACCGCTCTCTGAGGAGATCGAAACTCAAACTCTCCCTCTCAAGCTCAAGGTCCCTTCGATCCTGTTGTATAATAGGGATTTTGATCCTTATGATCATCTAGATGCATTCAATATTCAAATGGACTTGCAAATAGTAGACCCATTGGTCAAGTGCCGAGTGTTTCTTATCACATTGGGAGGTGTGTCTCAAACTTAGTTCAAAAGCCTCCTAGCTCGCTCGATTGGCAGTTGGGAAGACTGTCAATAGAAATTCATCAGCCTGTATTAAGTGCTGAAGAGATAACTTGTGCCCTCCTATCACCTCACTATGGTTTTTCAGCACGAGCATAAGTCACTCAAGGACTATATTGCCAGATTCAGACCCAAAGCAAATTCGATGGAGAATCCATCTGAAGAAACCATGCTGGCCACCATCTTCATGAGACTCTGCAAAGATGGAAAGTTATACAAGAGTCTGTGCAAGTCCCCAATCAAGGACCTCATTGAGTTCTACGAGCGAGCTGCCAAGCAGATTAAGTGAGAAGAGACCTTTAGCTCGGAAAGGTCTAGCAAGAAGGATGAAAAAGCAAGCTCCTCTTACGACAAGAAGAGGAGTGACACAGAATGGGGCGATCACTCCACCAAGTGAACAGCAAAGAAGTCCAAGAAGCCCAAGAGTGAACGACCCTAACATTCAGATCGTCGCAAGTAGTAAAATATCCTGTCTGATTCCCAAGATAGGATCTTCATGACAGAGAGGGACAGGGAAGACTTTAGGGTACCCCCTCCCTCCAAGATCCTTTATAGACGCAGGAACCATGAAGAATTTTGTGCCTACCATAATGAAGCCGATCATGGTACCTCAAATTATTGAGCTCTCAGGGAAACGATTAAGGACCTCATCAGAATAGGATGACTAAGGGAGTACGTGATGTAGCCCTCAAGGTAGCAACCTCAGCCTTCTCAATGTAATACTGACCAAGAGCTTGGGAGCTCGATCTGAATTATACATTGATAATGTGTTGTAAACTTCGGAAAGAATGTAAATATTTTTCCTCTGCTTTGTTGAAAATTGAAAGCTAATTGGCCTGACGTTGTCATTTTTCTCTCCCTGCTCTGCACTTTGCTTCCAAGAATTGGTGATATCCACAGCTTGCATGCGGTCAACTCCCCTAAAGCTTCTTAGTTAACCTCATGCCAACCACAACCTCTGGTCTGGTTGAGGCCCCTCGGAGCTCATTTCGGAAAAGAATTGATGAATACTTGATAAGTGAAAAATGTACCTATAAAAATGACGAACATCACCTCTTAATTGGTTATTAGTCTGTGGTTTTTAT
>JANHAO010015611.1:0-14752 GCA_026873985.1 Saraca asoca | reverse complement strand
TGTGATTTTAATACTTAATATATAATTATAGAATAATTAAAAGGTGCTGTGACTAAACTTTTAATAACTCTATAATTATATTAATTACATGACATTTATATACTCAATATGAGAATTTAATCAACAAAACAAAATGTGACTAAAAATTCTCTTATTTAAATTCAAATATGCCATTAAAAAAGGTTTGAAAAAATTTATGGCACCATAATTTAGGAAATTTTAAAAATACTTTTCTATTGAAGTTGGGCTTATTTATCAAAAATAGTTACATCCAAAGAGCCCAATTTTTTTTTTTGTTTAAAATTTTCAAAAATCTATTTTTTTTAATTAGCCTATTTTCAAATAAGAGGAATCAATACACAAGAGGCCCAAATAGGCCCATTCAATTTCCTCTCTTTTCTCCCCTCCTTTTATTGTTATTATTATTATTATGTAAACTTCATAAATTACATAATATAGGACCCATAAAAAATGATGGCCCAAGATGCAGAAAAGAAATGATAAAGATCCTAGAAAAATAGCAACCTAATATACAACCAGAAAAAAAAAAGGATAAAAAATGACAAAAAAACAGAAGCCCAGAATGTCCAAAAATGGCCCAAAACATGGCAACCCAGCGAACCAAAAAACGGAGGCCCAGTAAAACAAAAGAAAAAATCTCTTCTTGAGTGTTATCGCCAATGCTCTAAACGGGGACCTTTTGCGTGTAAGATCAATATGCCAACCATTACATCACAGCAACCCCAAGAGGTAGAAAAGTGCTGTGTTTTATTTAAGGCTTCTAAACGACATCGTTTACGTCATCTTCGACCTCCAGTCGGGTTGACCTGACCCGTTTCAGACCCGGAAGCTTGATCCGGCCATATCTTTTGATCCAAAGCTCCGTTTTTGATAATTCAAAAATCAAAATGATCAGAATTTTATGGGCAATTGTTTTAAGGCATCAAAATAATAAAAAAAACACAATAAATTTAACCATCCAGATTGCATATCATGTGAATTTTTTGCAAGACAGAGGCCCAACATGGCTTTGATACCAACTGTAAGCAATTCCGCATTCAAAATGAACATGTTAATGATAAAGAAACAATAAAATAAGACCTTAACTAACCTCCAGCCATTGTAAAAATTCACTGGTTATTTTTTTGCAAAACAAACAATGTAAGTGTTTTAAAATTCAAGAGGAATGCTTCTAAGTTCTAGTTTCTAGCTGTGATGGTGTAACATAAACTCTTACGTTGAAAGTGAGCCTAGGGATCCTCTTATTTATAGATGGGGTGCAATGACTAGATCCATCACACTGCCGTTGCACCAAACCGGAGATTTTGCATCATATTCGGACCATTTCAACTACTGAGTTGTTGATGCAAACCAACTCCGAAGGACACGCAGCTGAACTCCGAAGACCATGCAACTATTTCTCTTTGTTGGTAGCAACGACTTACAGTAAGTCATTTTAGGCCAATCGACTATTGCAATTTCTTATATAAAGTGATAACTACGAAGATAGTTAAAAGAATGAGAATGATATAATATCTTCTAATTAGAGTGCTTTTATTCAAAGTTGTCAGATTCAAAACAATTATAATTGTTACTCAAAAAATCTTTCATTTTTTGAAGAAGAAGGCAACTTTTAATTCTAATGCCCTGGTCATGAAGATTGACAGGAATAAGGCCTATAACAGGGTAGAATGGGATTTTTTAGAGAACTGTTTGTTGGATTTTGGTTTTGATAGAATATGGTTGCATAGGATCAGGGTATATGTAAAAGCTACTTCTTATAAGATTAAGATGAATGGTATAGTGGGTAATACGTTTTTTCCTCAAAGAGGCTTGAGGTAGGTGATCTTTTATCACTTTATCTTTTTATTATTGCAGTTGAAACACTTTCCTTATTGATTAAAAAAGATCTGTAGGATGGGCATATATCAGATGTCAAGATGTCTAAACATTATCTTCCTATCACTTATTTGTTATTCGTTGATGATTCCATCCTTTTTACTAGGGCTGAAAAGGATAAAATATATGAAAGGATGAGAATTCTTAGTTCTTATTGTTATGATTCTAGTAAGTGCATTAATAGATTGAAGTCTAGGGTTATTTTTGGCGTGAATACTCTTACTTATAAAATTAATACGATTTCCCAGATCATTGATTTTGTAGTGTGGGACTCTCCTGCTGAATACCTTGGAATTCCTGTTTTATGGGGAATAGCAAAAATCAAAGGTTTTAAACTGGATCAAAGATAACATTAATCAAAAGGTAAATGGATGGAAAAAAGAAGTTCCTATCTCAAGCTGGTAAAGAAATTCTTATCAAATCAGTGTCACAGGCAATCCCAAATTATGCCATGAGCTTAATCAAATTTCTAGTTTCCTTTTTAAAAAAACTAAGTTATTTGATTGCTATATTTTGGTGGTCTAAACATGAAGGTCATTATGGCATTCATTGACTAAAATGGGATAGTTTATCTCACGGCTAGAAATCAGTTGGCCTCAGATTTAGGGATTTTGATGCTATGAATATTCTTCATTTAGGTAAATAGGCATGAAGGCTTAGGTAGAATTCAGAAGAGTTATCAAGGTTTTAAAAGGCCTCTACTTTCCTAATTCTGATGTGTGGGCTGCTACTAAAGCTGCGGGTGGTTCATAGGCATGGCATAGTTTGTAGCATGGTATACAATTTATAAAAATAAATAGTAGATGGAGATTGGGGAAGGAGGACTATGTTAATATAGCTAGAGAAAATTGGATTAATGGCAAAATCATTAGTAATTCTAATTCTATTCCATCGAATACGAAAGTTAAAGAGTTAATGATTCAAGATCATTTGAAGTGGGATAGATGGAAGGTTGTGAATATGTTTAATCGATATTGTGCTAAGAAGATTCTATCTATTCCCTCAAGCTTTTCTGAAAGCTAGGATTTTTGTATTTGGCCGTTTATAAAATCAGGAGTGTTATGCTAAAATTGCTTATCACGTGGCCAAAGACAGTATATGCAACAGAGTTACTGATAATCCTTTATCATCTTATTCTGCTCCATCTAGTTTATGGAATCTAATATGGAATGCTCATGTTTCCCCAAAGGTAAAGAATTTCATTTGGAGATCTTCCAAAATAATTCTTCCTGTAAAGGTCAATTTAAAGAAGAAAAGACCAGTTATTGATGCTTCTTGTCCTATTCATAGGGCTGCTAAAGAATTTGTAGAACATTTGCTTTTATTGTGCAGTTAGACCAAATTGGTGTGGTTTGGCTCACCTTTTCATAGCATTGTGATTCAATTGATGTTTCCAAATTTGATAAATGGTTGCTGGATAGAATTTTATTTCTTAAACATCATGCTCCAAACTGGAAGGAGAAGATGACAGTTCTTTTAAATTTGTGCTGGGCCATATAGCAAGGGAGGAATAGGTTTAATTTTGATCAAGTTGCTCTCAATTCTCTCTTTGCTCTCGACAAAACTAGAACTACTAGTTATGATTACATTCTTGCCAGTTCTTCTGTAGGTTTTGAAAATAATCTTAGTCATGTTAGAAGCCAAACAAATCATTGGCAACCCCCTCCTACTGGCTTTGTTAAAATGAATGTTGATGCTGATTTTTCAGAGGAAAGAGGAAGAGGGGCAATAGGTATAATTGCCAAAGATAAAAATGGGAATCTCTCTTTAGGGGTAGCTAAGCATATTTTGGCCTCTTTAAATTTAATGGTTGTGGCTCTAGCTATGCGAGAAGCTATTTTTATTTTGGTTTCTGCTTTGTCTCTACAGAATGTTATATTTGAATTTGACAATTTGGAGCTTATAGATTTGTGTTGCAGGAAATCTAGCAGATGGGAAATTGATTCTGTTTTGTCAGACATTCTAGACCTTGTTTCCCATTTTCATAATTATAGCTTTTTGTGGACTTCTCATGCTCATAATTATGCAGGTCATTGGGTTGCTTCCTCTTGGCTGAAAGACAAAATTTCTCATTCTTGGCCTTACATTATTCCTGTCCAATTGGGAGTTATTTTGCAGATGGACAAGCATTGATAATCTTGTTATCATCTTTTTGGTCTTGTATTTCTTTAAACCAGCCGCTTTTCTTTTGCTCTTAGATGGAATATAGTTTTTTATTACTGCTACTGTTTTTACAAGCTGGTGTTTCTGGTGTAGTTATTATTTTTGCATAGGGTGCTTCTGGGCAAGATATTTAGACTGATTGTTTCCTTCATTTGTTGGCCTAGTTTTAGGAGTTTGGTTTTATAGCCTGGTTCATTGTTGTTTTCTTGGTTGTGTTGATTCTCAGGTGGCATGTTGCTTTTTATTTTCAAGTGTATGTAGTGTGTGTTTGATCTTGTTGTCTATGGGGTATTGATGTTGGTTTAGGTATGGTGGGAGTGGTTTCTTTAGTTGCTCGCGTCTTAGGGTGGTTGCCCGCCCAGGGTGTTGTTGATAAAATAATTATGATTTACAAGGAAAAAATGTAGATAAGTTAGAAAAAATTATGAAGAGATCGTTTGATAATATTATAACAAAATGAAATAAGATTGAATTGATATATTAGACATAAATCTAATACTTTATTTATATAGAATTCTTAAGAAACATGAAAATTATAAAACTTTTAATTTTAGATGTGCTACAAATAAACTCATAATATAATCTAATAACTTATATACTAATATTACTTTCTTGCACTTCCCTTAATCTAAAACTTATAACGTTTAAACTTGTTATATAAAAAAAAATACAATAAAAAATAATTATAAAGAAAATTTAATTCAAATTCTACAAATAATTTGTAACAAATATAGCATATAAACAATTGTCCCTGAATATCAATGTTCAAACCCTAAAACATATAAAGACTATAAAATTCTTAATTTTGAGTGCAAACAAACATATAATATAATCCTAAGTCCATAATATAATCTCATAAACTAGTTACTGATATTACTGCTTAATTGTTAATATTATTTTCTAATTAACCAGTGTGTGCCTCCAGCTTTTTTTTTCCCCCCTTGTACTTCATGGAAGAAAAAAGAAAAAAGAAAAAGCCTACCAAGTGAGAAGTGCCAGCGGCACAGCATGCATAGCCACACAATTTAACGCCACAAAACTCTCAGCTAAATTTCAAGCCTTCAGCAAATGGCAAAAGCCTGGTTGAGTGGACAAGCTCCTCTTCTAACCTTGTACTCCCAGGTAATACAGCCACAAGATTTTCCTTGAATTTTTGCTTTTAAGGATGTTCCACTCTGATTATAATCGTGACTGACCCTTTGCCTTCAGAGAGCCCATGGCGTCCAATGCTACTCCAACGCACCGAATAACAAAAAGAATTATGCCAGCCATAACAGAGGAACTCCTCAGATATTGAAATTCGCTGTCAGCGGGGTAACAGAGCTCCTCAGGCTTTTCTCCCCCTCCGATAAGAAAAGGTGTCTCTTCCTTTAGTACTACTATGCCACAGCACTCTCCTTATTCTTAACCAATTCTGCTTGAATTTTCCCAATCTGCAGCATTTTCAATCGAGATGTGGAGAATCTCGAGGAGGAATTCCCAGTTTCCAGTGTCGATGAAGTTCTGATGACCATTAAATCGGATTATGAGAAAGCTTACTTTGTTACAGGTTCCACTATCTGAATGAGTCATGTAAACTATAAATGAAAATTTTAATATTAAATTATGCACAAAACTTTATCAGTTTAATTAACAAACACTTCAAGTACCATAGCATAATGCTTCTATTGAAACCAGTATGAGGCACATTAGGCCATTCTTTTCCTTGGTTTAACGGTGACCTTTCTAGCTTACCGTTTGATTACTAGGGAATTTTACTACTGCAATTTACGCTGAAGACTGTATCTTTGAAGACCCAACAATTAAATTTCGCGGTAAGAAAAATAATTTCTTTTACCATTTGCTATTATGGTACTGCTTATATTGGTATCTGGTTTCCCTCTCGTGAAAAATTTGTTTTGTACCCGTAATTAGTTCTGTTGTTGATTTGATTCTAATAAACTCAAAAAATCATTGTGAGCACTGACAAAGACAATCAACGTGGTTATTCAGGTAGGGAGTTGTATGCCCGCAACTTGAAATTGCTCGTTGCTTTCTTTGAAGGTGCGTCAATTAGACTACAAAAGATTAATAAGGTAGTTATTTTCTGTAATTAGGCATTTGTTTGGAATGTTTATCATTCTTCATAGTTATTTTTTATAGCATTTTCTTTATCAGTATCCGCCTCTTGAAATGCTCTGTTTGTGGTTAATTTTACTATCTAAAAATGCAGCTTCTTGCATCACTCGTGATATCTGTTAATATGCAGGATGTTGATTCTGACACGCATATTGTGAAAGCCGCATGGAAACTAAGGTTCTAAACCTTGTTCTTGACCTGTGTTCATTTAATTCAATAGTAGTTACTTATTCCAAAAACTCAATGGAATAGGGCTTTTTAAGATTTCTATTTGAGCTTTTTCTTTGATATGCATCTGCATATTAATTTCCAGTTTGCCATATTGTTTGAAGGATGAGGAAATGCTTCTGGATTTGACAGTGTGTTACTGTTGTATAAATCATACCATAATGTTTCTGAATATGCATAAATTTCCTATCAGTAGCTTCTCTTTCCTGTGTCACAAACAGTAAGTTTGGCACTAAAAGAACCCCCAAAAGGTTCGCTGCAGATTGTAAAACAAGCTTTTAAGAATATCTTTACAGAGTTACATAATTTTGTGAAAGGTCACCATCATCGTCACTAGTTTGACTCTCAGCTTTATCTGCAACCCAAGCTAGAAGTTTCGTAAGCTATTTGTCAACTTCTCTTTTTGTCTGATATGCAGGACCAACTTGAAGCTTCCGTGGAGACCTGGGATTTCCATTGATGGAAGCACAATTTATGAATTAGATGAAAATTTTAAAGTCAGAATCACTACATCTTTTTTTCTTGCTGCTGTATACATTTGCAGTGATTAGTGTAGTTGAAGTACCATAATAACTGGCAGTTGGGACTTCTTATATGACAGATTGTTAGGCATGCTGAGAGTTGGGATGTGCCTGCACTTGAAGCAATTGGACAGATTTTCAGCCTTAAATTTGGACAGTCTGGAGGTTGAATGTCATGAAGTTTTGCATCCTCTTGTCAATCTCAATTCATTGACAGGTGCTGAATAGCATCACTATGTAAAGTTGAAATTGTCACCCACCCACCCACCCACCTTTTTTTTTTTTTTTCTTTTGTTTTAATCTAAATCTGGGTTACATTTCTTCTAGGATTAAGAATGTATAGAGAATTTATGCTTGGATTTCGTGAAAGCATTCCTAACTTGTATATGAACTGGTTTTATATTGAGAAGAAGTAGAGTAGAGTGTGTATCAGTAGGTCAACAAAAGCATGGAAAACAAAAAAATTATGTTTGAAAAGAAAACTGCATGCCCTTTAACCTGTGGACCTGTTGTATTATTGGATTTTGTCTATCTGTTTCATCCTTACATTTAAGCTTCTAATATACATAATTACTCAAAAAAGTCAGGCGTGTTTTTCTTCCTTATGAATCAGCATATCTAGCAGCCACTTGAATGATACTTAATCTGCTGAATTAACATGAAGAAAAATCAGCCCATGATTTTCACGCAAGAGAAAAACAAATGGCTACACGAAGTTTCAACCTTGGCATGTCAAATTCTACAGATACAAATTCTTAGACCTGGGGTTTCATAAGTAATAGTATGTAGAAGCAAATGAAGGGAGTTCTCAGCTCATGTAATGTTGCCGTAAAAACTTCACCAAGCCTTCCTTGGCCGCGCCTTCAAATCATCTTATCCATACACATTATGCGTTTGCAACATGACTAGATTATATGATTAAGTATGTTTGGTCATCATAGGTTGACAACTACTAAATTAATTTTAATCCATCAGAAGCAATGGCTGAAAAGATTAAGCATGTTAGGAAAGCAATTATTTTCGGATAATGACAGAAAAACAAGAAGTTAGAAAACTCATTATCTCACCATAAAACATGCCATAATTATTTTTATTATTATACCATATGATTTGTTAGATTCTTCTTTATTTCAGGTCTTGACCTTTCTACGACTTGAACAGACGCAGTTGTGGATAATTGGATCAAAGAAACAGACTTTGAAAGAGGATAGATCAACAAGAAACTGCACTAAATATTTCAGATCATAATGTCAAACTTGAAAACCCACGGAAAGAATTGCTTCTCGAATTCAAATATACACTAACAGAGAAGTAAAAACATTAATCACAAAACAATAATGTACATTTGCAGACAGTTGGTTTCATTCATCTTCTAATCCTTTTTCCAAGCATACAGCAACAGTGAAAACGCACCATTACTTCCACACGACGTCCTCGCTGAAGAAGAACATGAGCTCCTTCCACCATCGCTGCTCTCCTCCGCCCACTGCAACACACTAGAGTTTGAGGGTGACGCCGAAAATGATATCATCGACGGCGCCGAAGTGGGTCCACTTGACGACGACAAGCTCTTCCTAATTAGCCTTTTCTCTGGACCCACCATTTCGGGCCACACTCCACCATCGCCAACTTGAAACACGAAAACACCGTGTCCGTTGCCATTACTGTTGACCCAACTGAACACATCCCAATAGAACTCTACTTCAATGCCGTCGATGAAGATTTTCTCATTGCCTCTGAATTTCCATGCCAGCCTTTTCACGACCAGGCTGATTTTACCGTCCACTTTCACTCTGAGCACACCGCCATTACATTCTATCTCTATTTCGTGTTTTGACCCCATGAACTGGGCTCGTGATGTATAAATTTCATGCCCAAATGCATGTTCTCTTCTGGACAGTAGAATCGGGTCAGAGGGTCGAGTCGTTGTTGCCAAACTCCCCGAGCGCTGTGTCAAATGGTCGAAAAGGTCACCCATAAAGAATTCAAGTCTGCCATTGCAAGAGATTGCTATGTAGAAGCTCGACTCTGGCTCAGCCGAGTTTTGACCGAATTCTGCTCGAGAAAAGTCCCAGTAGAGCTTGATTTTCTGGAACGGGCGGTGGGCCGGATAAACGGATTTTGACGCTGGTCTTGTTCGGAAGAATGAGAAGGATGATGAGTTAAGAGGGATTGTGATGGAGAATATGTCTGTGGCGTAGATGGTTAAGGAATGAGAGATAAGCGTTTTGGACCAACTGAGAGTGATATACGTAGGAGAGTTGCAAAGTTGAGTTTGGTATATGCAGGTTACAAGATTCTGGGGCAATACTTGAGAGCTGCTCGACGATGAGTTGGGTTGGCTGAAACATGCTGGGATCATATTGCTCTTTTCTCTTTGATGTTTCTCAAATCATGTAGTTTGGGTGAAGGATAAGCGAAAGCAAGTGCTTATTGTTGATTAGCTTGCTTATGAATTTTCATATAGATGAGAGGAGAGAAAAGGAGGGCATTTGTTCTTAAGCTTTATTAATTTGGTAAGGAAAAAGTCAAGTATGGTGCTGTTAATTTTTGGCTTTATATATATTGATGGTGTGCAAATTTTAAGGTTTGTTTTAGAGGGTGCTTGTCGCTTTTGGGTGAGGGGCTGGCAAAAGTTTGGTGCTTTGGATCTGTATGCTGATTAAACACAAGGGCTTTATATCAGCACAATCATCAACTCTGGTTGCCCTGCCTTGTCCATAAAGTTTCATTGGTTCATGTTTTGGTTCCTTGATTTGCGCCTTTGACACGGCTTTAATGTCTTCTCTTCAATGCTAGTGAGCTGTGTTGCACTGGGACTTTGTGACTTTTCTTGTATACTTTAAAAGGGGCTAATTCCTTTTTTTTATTTTATTTATTCTTTTCTTCTGTTAGCATCTCAAAGGGATGGAAGATGGGACCCGAAGAAAAGGGTGGCTTAATCACTCCTTCCCTGTGGGGTTGCATCAAATAGGTTCCGAGAATGAACTTCTGGGACGGCGTTTGTTTAATCTAGAGCTGTTTTTGAGGGAGAACTTGAAATTTTGAGAGAGACTTCATCTCTACAAAAGTGTATTCAATTTTCTCATGTATAAAATCAGTTGTTATTTAATTATTGCCTTGTTTTATACAAACTGGGGAGACAACATTAAATCAAAGAATATATCCCTGAAATGTCATGCACAAACTAGGCATTCCTTTGCTATTTCTCTACTCAAACTATGGTTTTGATTTTGATTTTGATTTTTTTACATATTATCTTGCATGATCACGTCTTGTTATTGAATTTGAATTCATAAAATAGTCTAATAGCTAAGAATGATTTGTGAGAAGAATACTTGTAACTTGTGTATTTGGCATTTGCAAACTTGCAACCAGTCTTTTTTTTTTTTTCCCATCAAATTGAACTTTTCATCCATTTTTTCTATGCTTTAATTTGAAGGTTTTCATATAATATTATCTGACATAACTAATATTTGTAAATTCATATAATTATATTATGATATATGATAAATTATTGTAATTGAAATGAAATATTAAGATAAATATAGTGAAATTGAATCTGTCAAAATAAAAAACATACATTATTAAAGTTGTAATTCTTGACTAGAGAAAGAAGTTTAACTTAAACTTTTTTCCCTTTTGATTCTTTGGTAGACTTTTGATATAAAATTTCTTAATGAATGGAAAAATTCAAAGAAAATAAACACGGTATCCATCAATTGATTCGTTGGTAAAAGTGTAAGAGGACCCATAATGGTATTAGAAAAACAATTGTTAGCGTAGTGAATTGACTTGCTTTGCTGAAGTCCGCGCTCATCCGAAGGGAACCTATTCTTCGCAACATCTATACACTACCCTTTTTGACAACCATACTCCACCTTATCATCTGTGCATTTCCGGAACAGGTGTTGCCTCCTCATTCATCATTTTCCGGCCTTTATTCCTTAATTGAGCTTCACTTGCCTTCCACGAGATATTTTTCTTGTTTGAATCGTCCACTTAGCTCGACTGCCTTCCAACACGTTCTGCGGCTCTATGCTTTGCGTCCAAAGCAATGAAGTTCTTTCGGCAAAAGATTCAATGAAGGTTGGGGGAAAGCTTCGATTGAATCAATCATATTTTTCGTCTTCCGCTAGCTTGAAAACTTCATTACATAGAGTTTTGATTGATTGTTTTCTAGATTTTCGTTCAAAACTAAACAAAGGAAGATATCTATTTCTTCACATTTGGTATGTGTAGAGTTTCTATGCTGTCTGTCTAATTTGTCGCAGCGTTTGGCTGTACATCAAATATTTGATAGGAAGTTTTCATAAAATCAAGAAGCTAGGAATGTAGGAGCTATTCAATTTGATTTGTTGATTGTTAACTAGATACATGTTTTTGCAAGTAAATATATGTTATTAAAAAAAAAAAAAAAGACAGTAACTCTTTCTATTTCTTATGGTTATTACATAAACTTACATTGTTAATAAACTAATTTGTTTTTGTTGATTATGCAGTACTGTTCTAGCTTTCACCTTAATTGACAACCTATTACTATAGTGGATGAGTGTTTGGTTAGATAGCGTTTTATTTTATGGATTTTATTCATTAATTCTCTTTACTTTGCTTGAATCATTGTCTAGGCCTTTTGTGTTTGTGTGCTAGTGTGGTAGGAACACGTGAGATTTGTGCTCTTATATGTGTCTTTGTGTTGTTATTGTCTTTGTGCTCTTATAAATAGTGACAGAAGTAGGATTTATCGTTAGTGGGGGTTAGAGGCCGGTGGTGGTTCGTGCTTCGCGGGAAAGCTTTTGAAAAAAATAAAGAATTTATAATTTACCCCTGAAGTTTAGACAGACTTATACAAGAGTTCAATTTTTCTATCAAATTTTCAATTTAGTCCTTATCAAATTTTCAATTTAATCTCTCTACCACATTTTTATTTTTATTTTAAAAAAAAATTGAGTGGGGGCTTGTCCCCACTAGGCCCAACATAGGTCCTCCCCTGCTTATAAAGATGGTGTTGTTTGTTACACTTACAAGAACTCAACCATATATTTGTTACTTTTCTTTATAACTCTTAGGATCAACATTTCCTCTTGCCTTAAACTTTGAAGATAAAGGGAAAAGTCTTTTGGGCTTTATGAAACTAAAAAACTTGGATAGTTTTGACTCTAAAAAATTAAAAAAAAAAAAAAACATAGATAGGTGATGGTAGAGATGAAAGTGAGAGTGAAACAAACAGTAAAAGACCTTTCTTGTAATAAAAGTTAGTTGATAGTATAAAACTTAGATAGAGGAAAAGATTTTTCTTCGTGTTTAGTTGTACTAATTCATTAATCACATTCTATTGACGGATAATTAACAAATTAGCATAAACCAAACAAAAAAACTCATGTTGGAGTTTTGTATCTTGCATGTTAGGGTTAGACAAAAAACTTTAGGTTGTGGTGATGTTGGATCTTACTCTCTCCATAATTGCACATTAGGATTTACATTAGTCTAAACATTTATGTTTGGTGATGGTTCGGTTCTTATAAGATTATGTCACGACCCAAATCCTAGACCATAACAAACATGAATATTCATTTCTGATTGATATCACTAGTCTTTAACCTGTTTCTATTATCTATTTTTGCTCATACTTATTTTAATATTTTCTAATCATATTTACTTAAACTCATTTGATTAGTCAAGAAATCATAAACTTATAGAAAAAGGGAAACACATTGAAATATAAACATAATTTTATAATTTATAAGAGCATCACCTAAATAAGGCACATGCCTCTAGGAACATCAATGTTAACAATTTTCCATTAAGTTTTCAAAAGACATGAACTACAAGTCATCCTCTATACTACCCCATATATCCTCACAAGGGTAAAGGTAAACCAAAAAGTTAGATAAACCTATAACTTGTTATGGAACTAAAAGTATAACTTAAACTAACTAAGCCCTTATGGGTACTCTATGACCTTACTATATACAGGTTTTCAAAAGAGTATCAAAATATGAAGTTTGATGGTAGATACCCTAAGTATCTAACCATCTCATGGTCATCATTAGTAAGGCATTAGGGGGTTCTAAGGATATGATTTCTACTTAATGTAAGACTTCATATATAGTTAAATTCAGTATTATGATATAATGGATTCTGACTTCATATGTTCCTAATGGACTCTATATAGTGGTTACGAACACATCAGGAGTTACTTTGATAGGGTCAACGTCTATCCTTAAATTCGAAAGATGGAACAACGACGATAATGTGAGAATCTAAAAAAAAAAGTACGCAGAAGGGTGAGTTTGGGACTTAGTGAGATAAATCTCTACCTAACTTATAAATTTATCAACAATAAACAATTGCATATACATTATAACAAATGTGGACTTATTTTATACCAAAATTAATAGACGAGTCATGAGGTCACAAAGATTGACCTCTAAATAGCACCACATAATATTGTCTTTAACACATTATAAAAAGCTACGATTTTCTCATGGCCTCAAACAATCATCATCAATCATCACATTTTCAGATTGCATTTTGATACTGTAGGATTATATCATTTTAGCATTTCACATAATAACAATCCAAGTAAATAAGCAAAGCAAATAATCAAGATTAAGATTTTCTTTGTTACTCCTTCCCACTATAACCTACACAATTACTAAACTTATCTCTCCAAATTTCACCTTATTTTCACGTTACATAATGGAACATGCAGATCTAGGATCCGATTTATATTCACCCTCTCATCATATCAATCACATCTCATCATTATCAATCATCATCTCATGTCTCATGGGGAATTCTTAAGCTTTCAAACTGTATCATTTCTCATAATAGTTGTATCACAGAGTTCACATTCAATTATGGTCTCATTTTCTTTGTCATAGTGTCATGATAATCATTAAGATTGTTGTCATAGCATCAGTATATAAGCAATTAGTAGATATCCTATCTTTCCAAGGATTCAAGTAATAAGAAATTTTAAGATGGAGAATGTTAACAATCAACTCATTATAGTATCTTTGTTCAACAATAATTATCATATTTCTACATAGGCTTTATTGTTATTAATATATTATATGTTGTTCTTATCATATTGTCATATTCTATGTAGAATCACCAATCCATTCTATGTTTATATCATAAGCAAGGTGATCCCACCTTATCACTTTTTATTTCCAACATATCTTTATGTCCTTAAACTCTTTCACAATTATTAGCTTTAACATTTAGATGAACTTTAAAATTATCTTACCTTATTAGAGGATTATTGACAAAAGAGAATTACTTTTTATTTATCTTGTCAAGTTTCAAGAATATTAGTTAGCAAACAAAAAATAAAGTCCTCAATTGAGTCTCTAAGAATTGTGAGAAAGCATTATAATTTATAGCTTTAGTGGACTTATTGATCAGTTGTTGAGGCCAATCAGGATTAGAAATTTATAAACTGAGCTACCTAAACTACTTGTATTATAGGCAACATTGGGTCGAGCCCTTGGATCATTTGGTAGATCTTATCAATCGGATTAAGATATAGAAAAAAAGGGTGGTTGGCAGAAATTATACTAACAGAAAACTACAATGCAGAAACAAAAACAAGAGAAAACAAACCAACCAGCTCAAGGGAATCAACTAGACTTGAGATTAATGCTTCCTTGATCACTAAATATTCATTCAATTATTGATAATTATAACAAGAAACCTTGGAATGATTAATGAATCCATCCTAAGCAGTCAAGATTCAGCCAAGTAAACAACACATCAAAAGCTCAATGCATTGCCTAGTTTTCCTATCCTCTTCCTATAATTGATCATTAAGCAAT
>JANHAO010015610.1:0-14772 GCA_026873985.1 Saraca asoca | reverse complement strand
CTCACCCACCCATAATGCAGTTTGACGGCCAATATTATATATCGACTTAAATTAATATTATTACTGAAATTTTCAATTTTAAACTCGCAAAGTACATATTTAAGCACTGGGGGAGCTACGATAACTGAAGAGGGTTCAAATTTTATGCCTAATAATAGAATCATAAAAATGCAATAAATTTTAATATAATATATAATTATACTAAAATGTTATCTTTTAAAACTTGTCCTATTGATTCAAAAATTTCTATTCATAAATAAAAAAAATTAATATTAATGTCAGCTTATGCAGAACATATCTTACTTGTTATACCATACACATAAATAGTCCAATCTTTATCTAGAAGGCACAGTAAATACAATATTATTTACTTGACCAATAAAAGTTATGAAGAAATACTGCAGATGTATGCGAAATAGATAATTTTTTTGGTGATATTTTTTTAAAGTTGATATACCAATATTGCTATTCAATATAAATTTAAAGAGATAATGCAAACTTTTAAAATCAATATTATTCCACACAAGTATAAGAAAATAAACCGTATTTATCTTCATTTTTAATCACTTTTGAAAATAGAGTAAATTAGCAATAGATGCTTTCAAAATTATTTAGATTTTATATCAACATAAATATTAACGACTAAGCATTTAATGGATCAAGAAGTCACAATGAGTGAAGACTATTAGGCACTCTTTGATAAGATACAGTAGCATTTATAAAAATAAATGATAAAAAATCATATAAAAAGTCATGCTTTCTAGGCGCTATCTCACCAGTAATAATAAGCATTTCAATAGAGAATTTTAAAGTAAAGATGGCTCTTTTTCGATATCAGAATTGATTTATTAGTTAGTTTCGGAATTATAAAAAAATAAAATATAAATAATCTTCTTTAAAATAAGATTTAGTGTCATATAACTTCTGAAAGTTTCAAATCCTACAAATAATCTTCCAAAATTCTCAAAAAACTGAAAATGTTAAAATTTTAATAAAAAAAATACATATAAATCATCCATATTTTTTTAATTATTTTTTACGTGAATTTTAATCAATTTATGGATAAATTTTTCTCTAAACTAAATTACTACAAACATAATCAAATCTTTAATGCTTTTACACATATCATTTTGAATGAATTGTTGTTGAAATTCAGGTCAATTGCATTTTAGGAGGTAAGTTATGTGTTTTATTATTTTCCCTTCTCATACTAAAAAATGGTTAAAAAAATTAAAGGAAGCTTATCTGCCTTTTGTTATTTTTTTTTAAATTGAGATTTTAACATTTTCGATTATTTAAAAACTTCTAGAGAGTTATTTGTAAAATTTAAAATTTTAAAAGATTATGTGACACTAAATTTAGTTTAAGAAGATTATTTATACTTTGCTCTTAAAAAAAAAAAAAAGAGTATACTCACGTTTTCAATTCTTGTGAAAACCTACTGTAACATAAGGCATAAATAATAAAATAGATTAGAAGTAGAGACTTCTCTATGCTTATTAATGCTAATAATTTTATTGGTTTTAACTTTTGTTGGCTTCTAAATTTTTTGTATTTGTTACCTACAACCATTACTTATTTACACTTGTACTGCTGAAAAGTAAGAAGTGCCAACTTTCTTCATTTGACAACCGTGCAAGTGTTGTGCAAAGGGGCGTTGCTTGTTCTAGTATTCTCATTTACCGAACCAGTTCTCAAAGCAATGGCAAACACAATAAAAGGGAAAACTACCCGAAATCAACAGAAGGAAAAGACAAACGTACAAAAACGATGTTTTTTAGCCACGAATTATTGGTGATAGCAAAGAAGTGTAACTAAAAAATTAATAATAATAATAATAATAGTTAATGGTTTTGATATGCGACCTTCGTGAAACGGAAAAGTTTTTTGCTGTGTTCATCATCTGAAAATCAAAAGTAAATCAAATCCATCAGATTAGTGTGCACAATGTAAGTTTAATAACAAATAATTACAAAACACTCTCCCATAAACAAATCTTTCTATCGTGCACACTCCAATCAATTTTTTAAGCACCTGAAATGCAGTTATTTTGAGGGACTTTGTGAACTAACTAGTAATCTGATCTTTGCTTGCGCAGTAAGATCAATAATCCTGTTTTTTCTGAGGTCACACAGGAAGTGATATCTTACACCAATGTGTTGGCTACTTCCATGTAGAACTAAATTTCTACATAGTTTGATGGCCGAATACTACTATCACAATAAATGGTAGTAGAACCATCTTGATTGAAATGAGGTCCCTTGAGAATATTCCTTAACCTAACTGCTTGACAAGCACATGCTCCTGTTGCCGCTACAAACTAAGCCTCGGTAGTTGATAAAGTGACAATTGGTTATTTCTTTGAACCCTGTGAAATTGCTCGCAAACTTAGCATAAAATTATATTCCAAAGTGTTTTTCTTGTCATCTTAGTCCCAACAAAGTCATTATCACTGAAACCCATCAAACCTAATTTGTCTCCCTTCTTATAGAGCAATCCAAAACTAGCAATGCCTTTTGGATAACAAAATATCCTTTTGGCAACAAGAAAATGCAACTTTGTTAGACTTTACATAAATTTATGTTGTGAGCATTTTCTGGTCTTCGTAAATGGGCTGGCAAAAGATTAACAAGCAAATCCGGATGAAGGAAGCTCAGTTCACTTGGAGGACGAGGTTGCTAAGCATAAACTCCAGATCACCAACCACGAGCTCGGAGCAAAAGATGCAGAGTGAGTCCAAGGCAATAGCCCCGGCTCGCTAGAAATGAGCCCCAACTTGGATAGCCAACGGTCGCCTTGCACAAGCTCGAGATCTTGTTGTTGGTGAAATTTGGTAGGCCCAAATTCCGCCAACCTGAACGAGTTCTTAAAACCCAAACCATAATCCAGTTGTATGTATCAAACAAATGTGGGAGACATAGAAGGAAGTGGAAGAACATCGAGAAGACAGCAAAAGGTTTTTAATGTGGTTCGGCTAAAATCTTTTGTTTTAATTTCTATGTCCACTGATGATTTTATTTCTATGAAAAATTTTACAGAGTTACAGTATGTATTCTTTTCAGGCCCCCCTCTTAGTATATCTGTTCCTCCCCTTTCTATAGAGGGTAGGAGGTTATAAGTATAATTTACTAAATTGTAAATCTGTTATATTAAGCAATAAATATATTTAACAATTTAGACTTCTACAAATTGACTTCTACAGTTGCTTTCTATGCATGAGCCCTTATAAGTTGCTTTTTACAAATTGTCAGCACAAGTCAGGTCTGTGAATGAAAGTATACTTCGAGTTTAACCTTAGCGACCTTCTAGTTGGGGAGACATACTTCGTCCCACAAGCTAGGGCTCATGTTTTGGGGTCGCCATTGGCTTTTGATATCAAACTCATGTTCAGCAATCTCGAGCTCGTGCAAGGTGGCCTGTTGGCCACGCAAGTTGGGGCTCGTTTCTAGCGTGCTGGAGCTACTGCCTTGGACTCACTTTGCATCCTTTGCTTCGATCTCGTGGTTGGTGATTTAGAGTTTATGCTCAACGACCTCGTCCTCCAGGCAAGCTGGGCTTCCTCCATCCGGATTTGCTTATTGGTCTTTTGCCAGCCCATTTGTGAAGACTAGAAAATACCCATAACATATCTAGTCTTGTAGCAGTGAAATGCATCAAGCTTCCTAACATTTGTTTGTAAAGAACACTATCAATTTTTCTTCCTTTAGGATATTTCCCAAACTTCAATGCGCACTCAGTTGGAATACTCACAAAGTTGCAATTGTTCATTTGAAACCTATCTAAAATTTCTTGCACATATTTTTCTTGAGAAATAAAGATGTCATCAACAGATTGAACAACCTCTATACCAAGAAAATAATGCATCATTCTCAAGTTAGACATATCAAATTCAACCATGATAGATTCTTTAAATTTTCTAGACAAGATCTGATCATTTCTAGTGTAGATTAAGTCATCTACATATAACCAAGCCATGAGCATCTTTCTGTCGCCTTTAATTTTATGAAGAGTTTATGATGATAAAGACATTTATAAAATCCTTCCTTAAAAAACTAAATTTCAATATAACTATACCAAGCCCGTGGAACTTGTTTTAGTCTATGCAAAGCCTTTTTTAATTTATGCACCTTATGCTCATCATCAATTTTAATATAACCAAGAGGTTGATCAATAAATATCTAATCTTCCAACTCTCCATGTAAGAAAACTGATTTCACATCCAACTGAAAAATAGGCTATGAGTTTTGTGCTGCAATACGATGACTAATCTGATTATGTCATGTCATGCGATTGGATCAAAATTTCTTTATAATCAATACCAAACCCTTGTTTATAGCCCTTTGCAATCAAACCTGCCTTATACTTGTCAACTTCACCTTTCTCATATTTTACACCAATTGTTTTGTGCCCTTTTGGAAGATCAATCAACTCCCAAGTATTATTTCTTTCAATGAAAGCAATTTCAGCATCCAGAGGCTTTTGCCATTTTGAATGTTTGACAGCTTCATCAAAGGTCACAGGGTCGCAATCTAAAAACAGAGCAAAATGAAATAGTAGGTCCTCGGATTGATCAATCCCTATTACCTCATAGTCAGTCATCCAAGCTGGTCTTTTTCTGAGTTGTTGTGGCCTCTGTTCTGTTTCATCTGCAACTGGTTCATTTTGTGTTGGTGCTAGCTCATCTTGTATAAAAATTGGTTGTCGCATAGGCTACTGTCCTTCTTCATTGCAACCATCAAAATCTATTGGAATTTGTTGTTTGGCTCCAACTACATTCCATTCCGGAATTTTTCTTCATCAAAGATTACATCACGACTATTGACAATCTTCTTGGTGTGAGGATTATATAACTTGTAGGCTTTGGAACACTCATTCACTGCAAAGAAGATGGATTTTTCTCGTTTGTCATCTAATTTCATTATCTTCTCATCAGGAATATAGGTATAAACCACACATCCAAAAATTTTGAAATGATTAACTGCTGGTTTGCAACCACTCCATGCTTCCTTTAGTCCTATATTCTGAACAGCGAGTGTAGGACTTCTGTTCAATATGTGAATGCTCCAATTAACAACTTCGGGCCAAAAGGTTTTTGGAACTCCACTCATTGACAAAATATTTCTCACCATATTCAGGATTGTGCAATTTTTCCTCTCCCATACTCAGTTTCGTTGATGCATTTAAGCTGCTATTAGTTGCCTTTTGATTCCCTGGGTTTCACAAAAATTTGCAGATTCTTGTGAGTTGCACTCCCCTTCACGACCTATATGCAGCACTTGTATTGAACTTCCTACTTCTTTCTCAGCCATTACTTTGTAGCTTTTGAAAGCTGCTAAAGCTTTGAACTTCTTCTGCAAAAAGTAGACCCACCCAAGTTTTCCAACTAAAATCATCAATAAATGTAAGAATGTATCATTTACCTCCATTGGAATTAGGATTGATAGGCCCACAAATATCAGAGTGCATAATCCCCAACAACCTTCTTGCTCTCTGTTTTTCCTTTTGGAGAAGGATCTCTATGTTGTTTGCTAACAACACATTCTTCACACACTTCCGAGGAACTTGTAATTTGAGGAAGACCTATCATCATGTTCTTCTGTTGTAGTGTTCTCAATCCACCAAAATTCAGATGCCTATATAAAAAAAAATGCCATATTCAAGCATCCTTTCTTAGTCTTGTGAAAAAGCATAATTGAGAAGCAGTGCTAAGATGCAACGGGAGCATGTGATTTTTGGTCAAGTTGACCTAAGCAATTAAGCCTAGTTGTTCATCAAGTATTTTGCAAACCCCTTCTTTGAAAAATATTTCGTAGCCCTTTTCCATTTGCTGACCTAAATAGCTTAGTTTTCAAATTTGGAACAAACAACACATTAGAGATAATCTGAATTGAGTTTACCTTAGTTTGGAACTTTATTTTTCCTTTTCCTATAACAAAAACTTTAGATTAATCTCAAAACTTCACAGAATCTCAAAAAGAATCATCCTATTTTGTGAACTCAGACTTATCTCCACTCATATGATTGCTGCAACCTATGTCTAAATGCCAAAAATTTTGATATGTTTCTTCCTTGGAATTACATGCCATCAATAAAGAGATTTCCTCTTCCTTTTCGACATAGTTGGATTGATCAGTATGCGCTTTAGGCAGATTCGTACGACATTCTAATCTGTAATGGCCATACCTGTGACATTGGTAGCATTCAACTTGAGACTTGTCTACTCGTTAAATGATGAATAATGGTCTCCTCAACCTTTTCCTCTCCCTTGAGAATTATTTGATTGATGATCTTTAGGATTTTGTTGCATGTTCCTAGAATCCTTATTCCCATGGCCTCTTCCTCTTTCTCGTTCTCCTTTGCTGGATGTCAAGGATGGATTATTGGTGGAAGCTTTCAAAGCTTGCTCCTCTTTATCTTATTGGATCAATTTTTCTCAAGAATAAGCAATAAACCTTGCAATTCATCAATTGAAAGCTGATCAAGATCCTTCGATTCTTCAATTGAACAAACCACATAGTTAAATTTTGGTGTCATCAATCGAAGAATCTTCTCAATCACAATCACATCATCCATCTTCTCACCACAAACTCACATCTTGTTGATAACCGTCGTTGTTCTTGAGAAATACTCAGAAATGCATTCTCCTGATTTCATTTGAAGCAATTCAAAGTCAGATTATAATGCTGAAAGGTGTTGCCTCTTACTAAACCTTGGAATTACTTTTTCATGGAATCCCGAATCTGGTTGAAGGTATCTTTGCAAGGAATGGTCTCTAAGAATGAATGATCAATGGCTTGGAATAGATAGTTCTTTGCCTTAAGATCCTTTAACTTCATTGCTTCTATTTTTGCTTTATGGTTTTCTGTTGTTGTTATGCCAGCTGCTGATTATGGTATTCCACTCAAAAACACTTGCCAATACTCCTTAGATTTCAAGAAATTCTCCATCAGCATGTTCTAATGATCATAAAGACCATCAAAGTGTGGAATTGCAAGATGAACAAAATTTTTAAAAGCCGATGATAGCTCGCTACTGCATTTAAGTGTTTAGAAAGAATTACTGTTGCCACTTGCCACTATAATCTCTTTATCTCACTTTTGCTTTATCCCTCTGATACCATTATTATAAAAGGAGGTGAAATAAAACCAAAAAAAAAAAAAAACTGATGATCATACTCATTGAGCAAATTGCCGAATAAATAAGCCGTAAATCAACGGCTGTATTAATAACATCTGTATTCATAAAAATAACAACTTCTAAAGCTAAATCCTAAAGACTAGGTAAATACATTCTGAACTGATAATTTTTAAACTCACAGCTGAACAAAACTTATGTCTACTCGGCGTAAATGCTCCTCTTTGATGCATAAAGTGATATATCTGGAGAAGTAATTTATTACTTTAAAACTTAAAGAATTTTTTGCTACACTAAAGAAATAGAGAGAAAGTAGTGATAGAGTTGTATATTCAAGTGATTACTTGGAAAATTGCCTTTAAGAATCAATAAAAAAAAGATTGAGTATAATCTTTGATTGAACTGTATTACCTAATAAGTCTTCATGTAAGAATTACTGTACACATGCAAGACCAGAGTCGAAACTAAAAGTCTTGACACCACTTTCTGATCGTCTACTTCGAAACAGTGTAGTTCATAACAAGAAGATATTTTGAACTGGAGTTGCTGTTTTCAGATCACTTTCGAAACAGCGTAGTTCACTACAAGATATTTTGAACAAAAGCTCTATTTTCAATTCACTTTCACTGATCAATTCCTCTCCTAGCTTTGAAACTTTTCTCGGACATCAAATTTAATTAAAAGCCCTATTTGCAACAAGATCTTCTGATTTTCCAGTGCTAAACTCTGAACTTTTTGTAAGATATATCTTCTAACAGAGTCCTTGTGTGTTCCAACATACTAGTTGATAAATTAAATATTATCTTTAAGAGATAATTAAAGTTAATTAAATTTGCAATTTCCTTGATAGTAAGATAAGATGTGATAAGGATTCAAATTATCTTAAGGTTAATTCAACATGCATTTTCCTTAATAATAGGATGTGATAAGGATTCAAATTGTCTTTAAAAGATGATTAAGGATTCAGTATTTATGGGTGATTAGGGATCCTGACCTAGCCTTCTATAAATACCTATATAGCTATCAAGTCATGTAGTTTTTTTTAGGATTTGAGAGATGATAGGCTAAAAGACTACTATTATTAAATTGGGAGAAACACTTGTGAGATTCAATTTAATTTACATTTACTTGATCATCATACATTACTATAAAATCGGTATTTAACAGCGGTTCAAAGACAATAGTTCGTCAAAATCATCACTAATCATACTTAAGTTGTCCAGTTTGACACTTGTGAAGAGCGAATTTTAGAGGTGGTTGTTTTATAACGGTTGTGTTAAACCACCTCTAAACACTTCTACAGAACTAGTCTTTAGCAGCGATTCAAAGATGGCAGTTCATGCAAACTACCGCTAAGTATTATAATATTTATCTTTAGTGGCAGTTCATTAGCGGTTGTTATGTGAAGAATATTTTTTTCGTTTTTAGTGGTGATTATGGGATGACAGTTTATAGGAACCGCGTATAAATACTTAGTTTTTTACATTCACCCAAACCCAATTTCTGCATCCTGTGAATCCATTTTCTTTTTCCTGAAAATCCCTAATTCCCCTGTGTAATTTTCTCAAATTTGCCACGAACCAAAGTCCTAATTTCTTCCTCTTTCCCTTCCCTTCAGCTTTCTCCAATTTCCTTTTAGCGTTCTCTTATTTTTCACTCAATTTCTTCCTCAAACTTTCACTTCCACATAAACCTAAACAATTTCAAACAACATTCTATTTGGATTCTCTAGATCAATCTACCTTCTTCACATCTCCAAGCACTTGCTATTCATGAAGAGTAGTCTACATCAACTGTCTCTACCTTTAGCAGCCCTAAACTTGCTGAAGTAGAGGATCTTGTGAAAAAAAGGTATGATTCTTATATGAGGCCTTTTGTTGTAAACGTATAAGTGCATGGTAGCAAGGCTAGCATCTTATTATTGCTCTGTAGGCGTCATGTTTTTGCTCTATAGCTTCAATTGATCTTCATATCCATAACCATATGCTTGTGCTTTGATAGATTTTCTAGGTTTATCTTATATCTTAATTTATAAAGTAGAAAAAAAGAGAATGTTTTTCCTAGAATTTTAAAAAGAATGAAATTTAGGGCTTGTTGATGGAACTAGAGGTATTGAATAATTGTAATAGTAGAGACGCTTGATGGTAGAGCTAATTGAGTTTGGTCATTTTTTTTTTTAACTCTTCATACTGTATCTCCCTATTATAGAGCAGAGAAATCAAAATTATAGGTGTTAAACAAGAAAGGAGTTGACAATTTTTTTTTCTTTTAAAACAAGTTAAGTTAAACTTCATTTATATTGTACTACGTGAGCAATTATAATGTAGTTTGTTGGCTAAGATTATATTATTTTAGTAATGTCATTGTTGTTTTATTTTCTTGATTTACATTTTCCTTTGGGGAAGGTTGAATTTTCTATACTATATAATTTAAACCAATTTTGCATTAAAGTCCAATACATACACATAGCAATACTACTACTATACATTACTTACTTGATAGCTTACGAGTGATGTTACTCTCACTTAATGCAACTCACTCACCTTCACTTAGCAAGACACAAGCATGTGCAGCCCACTCTTATGTGTTGCTAAGTGATAATGAGTGACTTGCAATAAGTGAAAGATCATTCTTAACAGCTTACATCATGTGCCTGGTCTTAAATTCGTGGTTGTCACCAAAGTCACAGAGCCCAGCTCTTTAATTATGAAAATAATGATATTTTATGGAATTAGATTTTGATGATAATATATGCTGAGAATTTCAAGGTTAAGTTATGTTTATGTTTAGTTCAGAAAGTTTAACTATTAGAGTGGGTTGTAAATTAATTTCAACTTTTCTTGCATGTCACATCTAAACTTTACAAATCAAGTGAAGTTCGGCTAACAGTGTTAAAGGCTTATGCAAATTAAAGCTATATATTTTGAGAAAATCATCAGATTTGTTGTTTATATCTCCCTTACTCTTGATGTCATCCCAATGTATCAACTTTTGGATTTTTCCCCTTATATCCTTCTATTTGCAAGTATGAATAGGGTGAATTCATTGAGAGGGAACTAGAGTAGAAGACAAAATAAATTAAATTAGTTATACAAACCCTTAACTCTAACCAGGTAAGGATTGTTAATTTATCATTTTCCCACAAATTCCATGTTCTATTATGTTTTCTTTTATTAAAAGGAAGACTTGAAAATAGAGACCTAACCAGTTGAAAGCTTGACAATTCCCATGTAGTTTTTTCAATTTTATGACAATATCAGTTCAAATTTGACAATCCCCATTTGAGAAATCTAATACCTTTATGTTGACTTTGTCTGAATATTCTGGTTAAGAAAAGGATGAATAATAACAGAAGACAAGATGAGATTGTTGTACTTTTATGGCATAACTTTGAAGGTGAAGTGGGCCTTACCATTGCAGAAAAAGTGAAGAAAGTTCACACTGCAAAAGTGAGAAAATTTTCATAGTAAGTTAGGAGAATGGTGGATCTTCATGTAGATCTTTAAGGGTAGTAGAGTAAAAAAATATATGATTAAATTAATTACGAAGTCCTTAAAAAGTTTTGATGTGTTGCAATTTAATTCTTGAAAATTTTTATTTACCTAATTGTCCTTTAGTTTCTTCCGCAACAAATGAGAAGTTAAGTTGAAGTTAAAATATATGTGAAATGAATCCATCGCACAGCCTTGTAATTATTAGATAAGCCCTCAATTTTAATTTTATTTTGACAAAAAAAAAAGATGTTTTGTTTGTTTTTAGGAATGCATAAATGGAAAGAGGGGAAGTAAATGTAGTTCACCATCCCCTTTTTCTAGAATTACTAATTATATCATTTATGATGGGTTGAAGGGATTTCCTCAACTTGGTATTTAAATTTTCTCCCTTATTTAGGGAAGGCCTATAAGTAAGCAAATGCTTTATTTCTTCTACTTCCGCCTTGCACATTTTTTATGCAAGCAGAATTGTAGTAATAGTTTTGCATAAATGTTCATCAAAGACTACTTATATGTATTGCTTTAGATCTTATGGCAACCTATGCATCATTGCATATTGGGTTTCCTTATTCACCACCATAATTGTAGCAATCTTCACTGTACTTATTATTTTCAGTGCTTTGAACAACAATTTTGACCATCTCCGAGATTGACTAAACCAAATCAAATAAATGGTGATGTATACTTATTATTTTCTTCACATCTCTATATCCACACATCTTCACATCATCCCATCATCTTCTTACAACACCACCATCTTTCTCTTTCTCTGTACATATTCTTACATCATTTTCACTTGTACAAATCTGAACTTTTTGGTTTTCATCTATCGTGAAGCAATTTCAAAGATGTAGGATTTGAAGACTGACCTTGTGAATCTAGCTATAGATTGTTAAGGTGTGAATTATGTGGCTAATGGCTAAACTTGACCTAGTAATAGTTAAAATAGATACATAATAGTCTTTACCTATTTTTTATTTGTAATATATTGTGCAAGTCTCTAGCATTTAATCAACTCTGGTTTGAATCACGTGAGCGAACTATTTGAATTTCAAGTAACTACCTTTTGCAATGTGTTCAATTGTGATCTTTGATTTGTATGTATTTTATGATGATACCCAAACCAACCCACCCTTACCCTTCTTAATTCACTTTAATAACTCGAACTGATATATGCATTCAACATTACAATTTGAAATCAACAAACTCACCTTGAACCTTATATATGAGAGGACATGCTAGATTATTAAATCTATTAGTCAATATGTGCTCTTGAGATACTTGCATTTGCCATTAGATACTCAACTTATAACTAACTATATAATTAACAATCCTTCAGTAATTTGACATAGAATTAACATAGGATGAACTCTTATTAACTTTTGCACAAACAATCCCTCACTAGATATCATTCATAGATTTATGAATCTTTAAATAAATTATATTGTTCACATTTAATTTGAATGTTGTCAAACCACACCTAAATTAAATGCAATCCCACACTGTGTCAATAGCTATGGTAACTCACCTTAATATGGAACGTGGGTTTAGCAGAACACTTGTAAACTGCTTAGTTGTAAATATGTTGACATCATTTTGTAGGCATGGGAAAGCTTATCAAAGTTATTGTTCACATTATTTAAATCTTTTAAACATAATAAAAGATTTTGGAACTAGACTTATTCAAGTTGGATCTAATGAATATTCTATAATTATCATTCTTGGGTAGGTAGTGTACTAGCCATGGTAATGGATAAATCTTGAATTACTTTGCCCAAGAACACAACTGAATATGCTAAGGGTTTAGAGGATTTTTTGGATTTTGGAATATTAAATCAATCCGTCGAAGGGAGAATAAAATATCCATGTCCTGATTGTAGATTTAGACAATGGTTGACTAAAAATGAAGTATATGAACACTTAATGCTAAAATAATTTTCAGTTGGATACACAAAGTGGATTTGGCATGAGGAATCAAGTGTTGTAGACACTTTAACCAGTGGGTATCATGCCAATTAACCATCTACATCAAAGTCCCATAAGAATTCAATTTAACGTATAATAAATGATGCTTTTAGGATCTCTAGACATAGTTTACATGAACCTAACACACCACTAAAACCAATTACTAAATATGAGGAGTTAAATCTAAATGAGGGTAAGAGTGAACAAACTAGAGAATTTTATGAGTTAGTTAGAGATAGAAAGTAAGAATTGTATGAAGGGTGCTCCAAGTATTCAAAACTCTCATTTCTAGTTAAACTCTATCATATTAAGTGCTTGTGTAGGATTACTAATAAAGCAATGTCCATGATATTAGAGTTGCTACATGATGTATTTACTCATGCAAACATCCTTAAATCTTTCTATAAGACTCAAAAAATCATTAACAGACTTGGCCTCAACTACACAAAGATACATGCATGTCCAAATGATTGCATGCTTTATTGGATAGAGGATATAGATAGAGAAGAGTGTAAGAGATGTCATACATCTAAATAGAAACTAAAGAGTAACAACAATGGAAGGGATACACCCAACAATGGAAAGAAGGGGAAGAAAACTCCTAGTAAAGTGTTACATTACTTTCCACTCAAGCCACATTTGTAAAGATTATTCATGTCATCTAAAATTGCAAAGTGGTGGTTTAATGAGACATCCAAGAGATTTTGAAGTATTGAAGAGGTTTGATTTATCAAACCAAGTATTTTCTTCAGATCCTTGGAATGTGCAACTTGGCTTTGCTAGTGATGGTTTTAACCTTTATGGGAATTTAAGCACTAATTATAGCATATAGCCAGTTATTTTAATCTCCTACCTCTTGCCTCCCTAGACGTATAAAAAATAGGCCTCTTTCATCCTCTCAATGATTATTCTAGAAAAGCAAATGCCTGGGAATGACGTAGATGTCCACCTCCAACCTCTTATTCAAGAATTGCAAGAGTTATAGAATGATGATGTGGAAACACATGATACATCAACAAATAAAATGTTTAAAATGCATGCAGCTCTAATATGGATAATTAGTGACTTTCCTGGACATGGAAACTTGTCTGGGTGGAACACTCACACTGGCTTGGCTTGCCCAATTTGTAACTTTGACTTTGAACCTCAATATTTTCCATATAGTAAGAAGTGATGCTTTACATGTCATCGTCACTTTCTAGATGTGTCTCATAGATTCAAGTCTAATAAATCTCAATTTAATAGAAGCTTAGATTTGAGAGAGCCACCAAAAATATTGTTTGGTTCCAACATTTTGAAACAATTAGATAATATTAAAGTCATATTTGAAAAGGTGCCCGAGATGAAAGAAGCAAGAAAAAGATCTCGATGTACATTAGTTGATGAAAGTGAAACATAACAACAGAAGAAGAATAGTATATTTTTCAACTTCCATATTGGGAGTTTAATTTGTTACATCACAATCTTGATGTTATGCACATTAAGAAAAATGCATCTGATAATGTGATTTATACTTCGCTTGATGAACAAAGGAAGATAAAGGACCATCTTAATGCTCATAATGACCTATAAGCAATGAATGTAAAGTGAGATTTATGGGATAATGAAATGAGAAGTACCCTCGAGCACTTTTTATAATGAGAAATGCCCAAAAGGTTGTATTTCTCCATAAATTGAAGAATATGAAAGTACCTGATGGATATTCAAATAATATTTCAAGATGTATTAATTTAAAACATCATAAGTTCTCTGGATTAAAAAGTCATGATTCACATGTTTTGATAGAGCAATTATTACCATTAGCATTATGCAATTTGTCACCAGAGAAAGTAAATACAATTTTAGTTAAGTTGTGTTCATTCTTCAAACCCCTTAGCAGTAAATCTTTGAATCCGGTTGAGCTTGACAAGCTTCAAGAATTGTACTCATACTTTACCATATGAAAATGTTATTTATGTTAGTCGTATATAGATACCCTAGAGTCAATTTGATTGGGCTCTGTTGCATCTATGACTAAGCGGTCTGTGGATTTGGATAATAAAGGTTGAATATTCATCTTATAGTGCATATTGTGTTCATATTTATGATCTATGTATAATTAAGATGAAGCTCATAGTGAGAAGTCCATTTGATCAATCCTATAAAGGGTTATGGGATTGTGAGAGTGATTTTAAATGGA
>JANHAO010015609.1:0-14749 GCA_026873985.1 Saraca asoca | reverse complement strand
TTCCAGGTAATTTTAAATTTCTCTAATTCTCAATTTTATAATTTGTTATATCTTTTTACATGTCATATGTTTAGGATTAGATTATATATAAGGTTCCACACCGAGGTATTATCCGCTTTGGACTGAGCCCGCACGGTTTTGTCCTTCAAAAGGCACCTCGGTAGGAGGGGTCCAACCCCCTTTATATAGACCTTTCCCCGTCTAGACTTAGCCAATGTGGGATACTGGGGCGTAACTCCTTACATTTCCCCCCGACCCATCAGATCAGAGGCCTGACCCGGTTCTGATACCAATGTAAGGTTCCATACCGAGGTATTGTCCGTTTTGGGCCGAGCTCGCACGATTTTATCCTTCAAAAGTTGCCTCTGTAGGAAGGGTCCAACCCCCTTTATATGGACCTTTCCCCGTCCAAACTTAGCCGATGTGGGATACTGGGGCGTAACTACTTACAGAGATAGCTTATGAATCTTGGTTAAGAAAATGAGAGTTGTTTTTGTAGAAATGTGTGTTTGTACTATAAAGTTGTATGAAATTGGACGTGTGATAATAATCACGAGCCTAAAAACTTAAATTCAAGTAGAATCATAATTAGAATTGCAAAAGTTAGATATGAATACTTCAATTCGAATCAAGAAGTTTTAGTTCAAAATACAAGTTTACTCATCCAAAGTTGCAAACTTTTGGGAAGTCCAAAACTACATCAATCCAAATCACGATTAGGATTGAAAACAGGACTAGGAAGGTTTGATCCTAATTACATAGAACTACTTCAATTTTTTATTCGAATCGCAATGGCCTGAATACATTTGCAAAATAAGTGAAAAAGGGGTATTCGAATTGTGAGCCCCAGAGAAAAAAAATATGTTGAAATATTTTTGATATACTATTAGCTAATGATGTGTTGCCTATAACTTTTTCTCTATAGTTGTATGGATTGTACAATTAGGTTTAGGAGTTTAATTATTTAGTAGTTCACTTTCACCATGAGGTTTTCTTTGTTGTGTTATTGCAAATGGTACATGTTAGGATAGTAATAGTATAATAGGATAACTAGGTAAGTAGACTGTTATTATCGTCTTGATTGATTTGTAAATTTGGAAATGATTGAATGACTAAATGATTGATTAGCTGAGTATTGGCATTGTATTAAATATGTTGTCAATTAAGTAACTAAGTTTGTGAATTATTTGATATGAATCTTTGAAAGTCTTGAGAATTTTTGAAAAACATAAGACTTGTTAGATGAGTTCTAATTGAACATACTTTAACATAATGAAAATCATTTCTTAGCTTCGTATAAAGAAATTATACTCTTAAATATTATTCATAAAACTCATGTAAAGAATAAGTATCGATAAGTCCAATAAAACTATAAATTATAATGCTTCCTCACAATTCTTAAAAACTCAATTAAGGATTTCATCATTGGTTTACAAACTAATATTCTTGAAACTTGACAAGACAAATAAAAAGGAATTCTCTTGTGTTAATAATCCTTTAACAAGGCAAGATAATTGTGAAGTTCATCTAAGTGTTAAAACTAATAATTGTGAAAGAGTTTAAGGATATAAAGATATGTTGGAAATAAAAAGTAATAAGGTAGGGTCACCTTGCTTACGATATGAACATAAAATGGATTAGTGACTCTATACAGAATATGATAGTATGATGAGAATAACTTATAATGTATTAAGAACAATAGAGCCTATATAGAAATATGATGATTATTGTTAAACAAATGAGTTGATAGTGGCGATTCTCTATCTTAAAATTTCTTATTGCTTGAATCCTTGGTTAGATAGGATACCTACTGATTGTTAATATACTGATGCTATAGAAACAATCTTGATAATTATCATGATAATGTAACAAAGAAAATGTGATTGTGATTGAATGTGAACTCTATGATATGGCTGTTATGAGAAATAATACAGTTTGAAAGCTTGAGAATTCCCTATGAGACACGGGATGATGATTGATAATGATGAGATGTGATTGATGTGATGAGTTGGTGAATATGAATCAGATCTATGCTTTCCATTATGAAGCATAGAAATAAGATGGAACTTGGAGGGATAAGGGTAACAATTCTGCAGGTTATGATGGGAAGGAGTAACAAAGAGAATCTTGATCTTGATTATTTATTTCGTTTACTTACTTGGATAGTTATTATGTAAAATGCTGAAATGATATGATCCTACGATATGACAATGCGATATGAAAATGTGATGATTGATGATGACTACTTGAGACCATGAGAAAATTATAGTTCTTTATAATGTGTTAATGATAATGTTATGTGATGCTATTTAGAGGTTAGTCTCTGTGACCTCATGACTTGTTTATTAATTCTGGTATGAAATATAATCACATTTGCTATGATATATATGCATTTGTTATTGTTGATAAATTCATAAGTTAGGCAGGGATTTATGTCACTGAATCCCAAACTCACTCCTTTGTGAACCATTTTTTAGATTCTTAAGTTAATGACGTTGTTCCATCTTCTGAACATAAGAATGGACATTGACCCTATCAAAGTAATTGCTGATGTGTTCACTACCACTATAGAGAGTTCATTAGGGACATATAAAGTGAGAATCTATTATGTCATAATAGTGAATTTAGCCAAATGTGAAGTTCTACATTAAGTAGAAATCATACCCATAGAATCTCCTAATGTCTTACTGATGATGGCCATGGGATGGTTAGATCCTTAAGGTATCTACCATCAGACTTCATATTTTGCTACTCTTTTGAAAATCTATATATAGTAGGGCTATAGAGTACTCATGAGGGTTTAGTTAGTTTAATCTATACTTTTAGTTCCATGACAAACTATAGGTTGATCTAACTTTTTGGTTTACCTTTACCTTTGTGAATTGTGAGGACATATGGGGTAGTATAGGAGATGACTCAGTTTTAATTAGTTGTCTATTTTAATGTCTTTTGAATACTTGATGGAAACCGTTGACACTAATTTTTCAAGAGGCATATGCCTTATTTGGATAATGCTCTTGTAAATTATAAAAATTTATTTATATCTCAATGTGTCTTTATTTTTCTATAAGTTTATGATTTTTTAACTAATCAGAGATGATTTTAAATAAATATGATTAAAAAATATTAAAACAAGTATGAGTAGAAATAGATAATAGAGATAGGTTAGAAGTTGGTGATATTAATCAGGAATTGATGTTTACACCAATCATAATTAGAGATTTGGGTTGTGACTTCTATCCATTTCCTTTTTTTAATTTCTTTTCATATTTTTTTATTTCTTCCTTCAACAATTTTTTCAATTTATTTTATTTTTCCAAAATCCAGTTATCCTCTTAAAAATGAGCTATAAGCTGAAATATTTAAACTATTTGAACACAGTCCAAGGTTGAAACTAGAAAACTCACTGACTTAGATGAAATTGAGCCTTGTGTCAGTGTGTGTGTCAGTGATTCAAAAATGGCTGAAATGCTGGAGTTCATAGCCCTCGACCGACGATGATCTACCCTCCACGATGATATGAAATGGAGAAGAAGAAGAATAAAAAAAAGTAGAAGTACTTTCAATGATACGGAAAGGAAAAGTAAAAAAGTTTTCTTCACTTGCCTTGTGTTGACAAGAGTATGACACTTGCTTATTAGTGATGATTAGGATTCCGAAGAGATGACATGGCTATTATATTAATAAGATAGTTAGTAGAGAGAAAAAATTTGTTAAAGGGAGAAATAAAATAAATCTTAAAAAAAAAAATAGAGTAATCAAAGATAAAATGGAGAGAAAATCATAAATAAATAAATAAAGAGGTGAGAGAAAGTTTAAGGATATTTTAGATATAATTTTATTTAATAAATCAGTTTTACCATTAGTTTATTTATTTAAAGTCTAATGTGACAGTTTAGTTTCCTTACGTGTCTTCATTTTATTCCTTAAAAGATAAAGATTACATCAAATCTTCCTCAAAAGTATATTTTACATCAAATATGTATATTTTCTCTAATTAATATCCTTTAAAAAATAAGTTAAGCCTTTAATATAAGAATTTAATTTAATTACATATTTTAATCTTTTAAAATAAATATTTTAATGAAATCAAATTTGTTATTTAAAATTTGTCAATATCTTCCTAATATCAAAGTTCAAATGCCATATTTTAAATCGAAAACTATGTGATTAATTATAATTTTGTGTGAATCCTTTTAAACTAACATATTAAAACATAAATTTATAAAATATAACTAAGTAATATAGAAATAAGATAACATATTTTATTTTTAATAAAATTATTCTAAAATAATTTAATATGAAAATTATTAACTAAGTTAATTAATTAAATATTTTATTTTTTATAAAAACATTTTTAAAATAAAAATCAAAGTTAATTATATAGATTTTATCCATATCTTTCTAATATCAATTTTCAAATGCTATGTTTTCAAACTAAAGGCACTATATTCGCTTAGAATTTTGTAAAGGCTTTAATATGGAAAGTTTTAATTATTTTTAGTCAATATAGCTTATAATTTTGTGTTAATGCTTTTAAACCAATATATTAAACATAAATTTATAAAATAGAACTAAATATTATAAATATAACATATCATATTTTATTTTCTAATAAATATTTTAAAATAAGAGAAGTTTAAAATAGAAAGTATTAATACATTTTTTCTTTATTTATTTTTTAAAATAGTCATTATTAAAAATGTAATCTATTTAAGTCATATTAAATAATTAACACAAGAAAAGTAGAGCTTTAATAGAGAAAATGTACTTATTTGATGTAAAATATATTTTGAAAGAAAATCTGATGTAATTTTTATATTTCAAGGATTAAAATGAAGACATATAAACAAATTAAATAATTACATCAGACTACAAATAGAAAAACTAACGGTAGAACTAATTTAATGTAAAAATTAGAAAAAAAATACCTATTTTATATAAAATATATTTTCAGAGAAAATTTGATGTAATATTTATTTTTTAAGAATTAAAATGATGGTTTACTCTTGAATCTAATGATGGAAAATTCAACCTTTATAGAATTATCTATAAAATTATTTGTTGGTAAGTAGAATTTTGTATTGTTGTTGCATATGAATTATTAAAAGACACATAATTACACAATAGATAATGAAAAATGGGACAGATGACAATATCAGATAAATTTGGTTGTATGTTTTCCTAGATCCCCAAATGTCCATTTTTCTAACTACTTTTATATACTAGAGTGTATATAAAATATACACTCATAAAATTGCATGTCCTATTACATATACATGCTAGATTATTTTTTTCTTCAATTATATTAATTCTTTTTTGCTAAACTTGTTATCAGTTTGATTTTTAAATATTATACTATTTTATATTTTTCAAATCTTTAATACTGTTGAACAAGAATAGTTTTTTTAGAACATAGTTTACCCATCATTTTTGTGGTCGCACTTTTACCTGCGTTAAGAAAATAAATTGAAATGTTATCACTTTATTTGTTGTAAAATTTGTCTTTAAATATATTTTCATTTTATCACTTGCTTTTCTTCTATCCTAGCCTTCGTTTTCAAAAGTTTTCTCTAAACAACAATCTTATCCCATAAACTTTTATTCTTTCCTTTAATATTGATTTTGTCAAAACACTTTACCTATTTCTCTTTACATAGGTTTTGAAGTGGACATGTTCAGTCATTTCTTTTATCTTAAACAATTACTATGCTATCAAATTGGGAGCAACATGATTAAGGAGTCATTTGGTTCATATGAAAGATAAGTTTTTGTAGGAAGTTAAATTTCTCATGAAGTAAGATTCTATGTGAACTTTCCAGAAAGTATTAAAAGTTGTTTGGTTAGCATTAAGAAAGTAAAATTTCTCAGGAAGTAAGTTTCCAAGTGATATCTGATTTAACTATAAATTTCCCAGGAAATATTATCAAAATAACTAAAATGCCTTATAGAAAACTTATGCTCTTTTGCTAAGACATTGTATAAATTTTTAAAAAGGTAGTCTTATCATTATTTAAATTTTACAAAGATAGTTATGTATTTTATTTAATTAAAAGTACAAAAAGTAGGAATTACCTAAAGGGCTAGATAAATAACTTTTTATGTTTTGTGAGAAGTGAAATTTTTTGAAAAGTACAACTTCTCCCACCTTTTAAATTAGTGATCAATTAAATAATTCAAATATTTTCTATTTTCATCTTGATGTTAATAGTGTGGCATCAGGATCACTAAGTTATTTGCAATCTCGCACAACTAGCTTTTGTGCATAAGATGTGAATATAATGGAATACTCTCGTAAATTGATTTCATCTTTTAATTTTGTTAATTTTTTATTACTATCAATTAATTTTCATATAAATATGTTCATATAAGACTACACCAACACATGTATATCATTTGTTTAATTTTTATTAGGTCACATATGCCCATTCTATTTATACATGGGTTTATAGATTGTGCTAGTTGTGTTGTAAATAAGAAGAATAAAAATATGTTTAACTTGAACTTAGAAAATGCAACTGAATCTTAATTGGTTTTATGTATAATCATGAAATAAAAATGGTGTGGTAAATAACTATTACTAAAGAGAGTTGCAACTACTAAATGGTACTTTATCCAGTGTTTCTACCTTAAGACATTATTTAGTATGCCTAATTGCGTATGATGTTTCTTTTATATTGAAATATACGCATATTTATATATATGGTTTCTTGCCTAATTGTTTAATATATTGATTTCATAGGATGATGCGTTAGTCAATTCTCAATCTTTTGGAGATCAAAATTCACCCATAAAAACAAAAAGATCTTTAGAAGAGAACAAAAAAATGTTAAAATGTCGTTGATCATTGCCAGTCATTTTCTACCTTGAGACATTATTTAGCTTGCTCGATTGTATATGGTGTTTCTTTTATATCGAAGTATATGCATATCTATATATGGTTTCTTGTCTAATTGTTTAATATCTTGTTTTCATAGAATGAGACTCTAATTAATTCTCAAGTTCCCAAAGATCAAAATTCACCTATGAAAATAAAAGATCTTCAGGAGGGAATAACAAAAGTAAAAATGCTTCTGATCGTTGCTAGTTATTTTAGATTACTAACTTTTTTTTCTTTTGCATATGTAGATATATATCTATATATATATATATAAAATATGATTTTATGGCCTTAGGAATCTTGGGAAATTTAGTTTTAAATTTATGATATGTAAGACAATCTAAATTTCAACCCTTTTATATTTAATGAAATGTTTTCTTGATTTGTTATATCAATTTGTTATTGTATTGATCTAATTATAATTATATTGATTCAAATGCTAGTTTACATGAAAAAATGGGTTAGTTGAGATGTAAAAATATGACCAAAAATTAAAAAAAAATGGACAAATTGTAGGAGTAGTTCAAAGTGTCTCCATCTTTTTTTTTTTTTTTTAAAAAAAATTAACAATGTTTAGAGATGATTCTAATACTTTCAAAAAAATGAAAAAAAAAATAGAGACAATTTTGAACCGCCTCCAAATTTTTTAAATAAAATTGAGAAAAATTTAGAGATGGTTCCAAGCCACCTCCACATTTTTATAAAAAAAATTTAAAAAAAAATAGAGGCGAATTAATTGCTCTTAAATTAATCGCTTTGATTGTTAGTCGAGGCTAACATTTCAACAATTACTTTAAACTGCCACTAAGTGCAATAAGGAGACCACTTTTGTGGCATTTAATGGAATTGTCATAAAGGATACTAAAGGCAATTTAAACCACCTCCTAGTAGAAGTACGAACCACCTCTAAATAGCATATTTTTTGTAATGAATACCTGCTTAGGAAATACAGCTCCAATACAACCCTAGACCTCTAGAAAACCTTCCTCTAGGAGATATAACTACCTTCCTTTAGAAATGCTGCTCCCCTAGTACCCTTAGCCTCTAGCAGCCTAAACTTCTAGAAATCTAACCTTAGAGAATATCCCACCAATTTAGTCATCCTGCTAATTTAGTTTACCTCAAATGACTTTAATTTCTTATCCCGCATATTCCTTCTTTAAGCTTCTCGTCAACCCCAAGACTCATCTAGTACCCCTCCATAATCTCCCCTAACTACCAACCTTATAAATGGACCATTGCATTATCCTTATTAACTCTTATAAATGATCAAGACCCTATAAATAGGGTCCCTACTCCCACCTTCACCAGATCTTTACAATATTATGAGACTTTAGACCCCATAGCCATTAGAGACCTTTAAACATAGTCAAGCCAACCTAAACCTCTATGACCAAGAGACACTATAAACCATGAAACTCATCTAAGCTTGAACTTTAAACCCTCTAGGACATTTTGACCCTTTGTTCCCTTTGCCCTTCTCAGTAACCCTTGTCTAAGGTGCCTACTCCTTAACACATAACAACCACCTTTATAAGTAAGTTTTGTTACTGTACTTATACCTCCAAGCTCTTTAAACTATTTCCTCTTACACCTACATAATTACAACTTTATGCATATAAACATGCAAAATTCAATTTAATAGCCAAATAGTGTCATAAAATTTAGGAAAAACTACAGACTCTAGTTCAGCATGTAGGAATTACATAGAAAAATTTTAGGCCCAAAAAATATTAAATTAATACTTAAATAAATTAGAAAAATTGAATAAATAATTTTTATTTTTAGAAAAATCTAGAAAAATAACCAAAAAATTAAGCTCGTAGAGTAGAGCACAAAGTTCAATCACCGTCGTAAATTAAAACTAGGAGCTAAGTGTGTGACCCACATATTTCATTTACATGAGCGGGTTTCATGTTAGATACCCATATTAGCCTTCTTCTCAACGTGACAACCTTGATTCCAAATTTTTTTGACTTAATTCTACCTAGTCACAACCTAATTCAAATTCAGTTATTTTCTTTAAAAAAAAATTATAGGTTTTCATCATAAAATTAATCTAATACTAACCAATGCTTCAATTTGAAGAAAAACTAAAAATTGTGCTTTGATTTTATGATTGAAAATCGAAAAACCAACCTTGTGTTTTAATCCAAAAAAATTCATTCAAATTAACTATTTTAGTAGGTTTTCTATCAAACTAATTTGGGGTTTTAGTTTTTCATATAATTCTAATATTAATCCAAGCATCAACTTGAATAAACCAATATCAATTATGTCTAATTTTGATGAATCTCTTTCAAAAAAAAAAAAAACCCCTGAAGGTTCATATAAGGCTTTCAATAAAAAAAAAACCAATAAAATACACATAAATCCAGAAATTAATTTGTGTAAGTTGTTCATACAACTCATAGGAAATTATTTTAACAAAAAATTTCATTAATATATTGCTATAAGACATTAAATTAATCTAAAATTTCTCATAGCATTCTAAATTTTAGGAATAATTAATAACAAAAATTTTCACAACCTTAAACAATAATAATTGTACAATTTTTGAACAAAATTCCCACATAATTTAGTCACATAACATGATTAATCTAGCTCTAATACCAATTAACAAAAAGCTTATGAATAAACTAATTAGATAATCATGTTTCAAGTATGAACAATATGCAAATTACCAAGTAAACATGATATTAAAATTATTTACTTGGATTCCTTGTAAATCCATGATTCCAAAATGATGGATCTCCTCAAATAATGATTGATCTATATAGAAAATTCTAGACAAATCTCCTCAACAGTTACTTTATCTCCTAGACCTAATTGTTAGAAAGGAAAAAATCATTACTACTAGATGGGAAAAGCAGCAAGAGTAAGTTAGGTTAGAGATTAGGAACCCACCTCATTTTACCAAACAAAAAACCTTACTGGATTGAGCCACCCATCACAAAATAAGCCTAGTAAAACATGGATCACACCTATTGTACACGGACCTAAATGTCATTAGAAGTCAAAACCAAATTATTACTTGAATGGGCTTATATAAAAATATAACTTAATTTGACAATCATATATATATATATATATTATAATTTAGACTTTCACTAATAATCTGAAATATGTGAGTTTATTAGCGAAATATTCTAACAATGCATGGATTAAGAAGGGATATGTATCCTATCTTTTTTTTTTCTAGTTTATTTTCCTCATTTCTGAAGAGACAAATGCACAAATTTTTTATTTTGTGACCCATAATTTTCTATTAGGATCCATCTCTCTCATAAATTTATATCTTCCTTTTATCCATACTCATTGAAAAGTAACATAACAAAAGTAGATCATGCTTGTCAATTTCTCATTTAAAAAATTCAACATAACATAAATAAATATTCTTATTTTATTGTGAAAATGATAAATATAAAAATTAAAATAAAAAAGACAAATAAACCTTCATCCATCATGTTTTTGAATATATCTTTGCTTTAATAGAATAAAAATTCCCATTAAAATTTCTGATTGATTAATGCTGATGCATGGTGTTGTGGGACAACATTGTTGGATCAATCAAAAGCTTTCTTATAAATATCCTGTAAGAAACTTAGACAGATAGCTACGGTCCTTACATTGGCGGGCCACCACCCCCAACCATACCATACCATACATAATCATCACTTTCCCATCTAATTACTCTTTTATCTATTCATTATCTATCCTTTATGCATCATAACCCAACATTGCAAATCCTTCCGTCGTAAACTCCTAAAATTTAAGCATATAATGCCAAAAATGTCCTCGCATTTTTCATTTTAGTATTGCACAAACTTGTCCATAAATATTCCAAAAAAAAATTACATTTTACCTATTTGTGATATGATCTTAATTTTAATTTATCCTTTTCTAATTTAAAATATTAGAAAAAGGTAATATGTGATTTACACTGTTGACACTTTACTCACTTGTATTAATTTTTCATGTAAATCTAATAGATTGTGTTGAATATCAGTCACATGTTCTCTAATTAACTTTATTTTAATCATAATTGTACTTCTATCATTCTTAATTTTCTTATTTATCTAAATCCAAAATTCTAAAAGTGGATAAAGTGTTAACGGTGTAAATCATATGTTGTCTTTTTTATGACACTTTAAATCATGAATGGGTAAACTAAAATTAGAGTCATACATAAATAAGTAAAATATATTTTTCCCTACTGTAAAAAATTAAAAGCAAATTTGTAGAATGAAAAACAAAAGGCATCTTCTTATTAATTTTTAGTTTTAATGTATATCCAAAAATAAAAATGGGAGAGAATCTCTATGCATCGAGGATGAAAAAATAAGACACAAGATGCTGCATTATATTCCTTTGTTTTCTTTTCCCTATCATTGCTTGGTCTTTGATACTGGTAAAAATTAGAACTGAGCATAAGGCTGGGGAGAGCCCAAGGAAAGCCAGACCTGGCTCGGCAAGGAGTTCGCCACATCATTGTGCAGAAGCCTGCAGCTTGCGGAATCTCTGAGCTTGCTGAACAAATGAACTTGAAGTCAAATACCAATCACATTCCCGATAAGCAGGATCAAGTTCGCGGTAGCACAACCTTGTTCAACTGGAAGTTTCCTAAAGTCAAGCATGAGGTTGGCACTCAACTTGCACTGTCACTTTGCCAATTATAGCCAACAGGTCCCACTTGCATGTGTAGCAATTAAAAGATCGCACGTATAAGCAACTTTCTTAGCCATCGTGTGCATGTAGCAAGCTTACTACATATACAAGCCACTTTCTTAGCCACCGTGCGTTGCAAACTTATCATCTATGAGAGCAACTTTCTTAGCTACTGTATATATGCAATTAAGGGTTCACGCGTATGAGCAACTTTCTTAGCCACCGCGCGCATGTGGTAGCCTTATCGTGCATACAAACAACTTTCTTAGCCACCGTCTGTGCACAATTGAACCTCGCGGCTCTTGTGCAATTGAATTTCGTAGCTCTCATGCGAACCAACCTTACAGCTTTCATGCGATCAAATTTCATAACTCTCATGCGAGCCAACCTCGTAACTCTTGTGCGATTGAATTTCACAGCTCTCATGCGAACCAACCTCATAGCTTTCATGCAATTGAATTTCATAGCTCTCATGCGAACCAACCTCATACCTTTCGTGCGATTAAATTTTGTAGCTCTTATGCGAACTAACTTTATAGCTTTCATGCGATTGAATTTCACAGCTCTCATGCGAACCAATGCGAACTAACTTGTAGCTCTCATGCGAATCAACCTCATAACTTTCGCGTGATCAAATTTCATAGCTATCATGCGAATTGACCTCGTAGCTCTCATGTGAGCAAATCTTACAGCTATCATGCAACTACGAGCCTCAGCAATTTTCTATTTATTTACATAACACTCATTTATGTTCAAGTTAAATTCACTTTTTTATTGCAGATTGCTTACATGATTGTTTCTATGTAAAATTAACTTTGTTGCCTAAGAATTATAGGACAATACAACTAAATATCAAAATAAAAAAGGAAGATTTTATTCAAAACCCTTAACCAGGCACATACACATCACCAAGAGTCGAGATACAAGTTAGAATATTGATAAAAAATAAAAGAAAGGGGAGAAGAAGGCTGGCTTTTGTGGAAGAAAGATTGGCGCGTAGGAGAAAAGCTCCCAATCAAAAGGCAAGCTACCGAAGGAAGAGCCACAACTAATTGAGAATCTGCTAACCCACCTAGGCCTTCAGTTTTCTTCCCCCAGCCTTGACCCTTGGGAGTTGAAGAGTCTGAAAAAGTCCACCGAAGAGGTAGAAAAAGAGAAACCTCACAGATGTGAGGACGTAATCTAGGATCCATATAAGATCCCTCCATATTATAGGAGAAGTGTGGACTTTAAAGTCCTTTATGCAACAGACCATATACACCTCACTCAAAGGGTAGAACATCGGGACATTAGCAGGTTTATCTAAAATGGCCATCTGAAATGCTCTCCAAGAAAAGAAGAAATGAAATGCCCATGCTTTAAATAGGCTCAGGCTGAAGAAGCTGAAGAATCTGAAAGAAAAATCCCTAACCGCTCTCATTTAATAAGCTAAAGGAAAATAAGGCTAGCGCACGAATAGCCATGATGTGTGTTTGACCTGGAAAAATGAAACGGCAAGGGTAGTTTGAAAGACTTTAACTGCACAATCACCTACGACCGACACTAGGAGCTTCTCCCGGACTTAAAACTAGAATGGACTGGATGAGAGCCCAGCCACAAAGTATGTCCCGAGAATTCTCGAAAAATTATAAGGCTTCAGTTTGCCTAAAAGTGCCTCACGAAAGAAGGCAAGTGCGCAAGATGAAGACCTATAATATGATGTCATTCCGTTTGGCCCCACCAGCGAAAAGTCTAACTCCCAACTTGCAAAGTGACCTGAGAGTTTGGAGGCTAATGATATCGATAAAAATTGGAACCGAGCCATTTAGGTGAAGAATGCCACTATAAAACACAAAAAATTCCACTACAAATTGGAAAAAGGACAAATGTTTACTTCACCATGAGAGAAAAAAAAAATATAAGAGTGTGAAATTCATATTCTAATATTTATATGGATTCCACAAATTATTGTTATTTTTCTCTTTCATTGGAGGAAGGAGAAATTCTTAACCCGAGCCACACAATTCAATAAATTTTAAAATTATTGATGTTAAAAATATTTAAAAATAATAAAAAATTATATAATTAGTCATTATAAAATTATTAATTTATTATTTCCATCTTTTAAATGATGGTTCTAATACTATTAAATGCATGAAGAATAAATCATAATTACATTTTTTATAACAATTTATAAATGCTAAATGAAGCAAATACTAATGCATAATGTAATTCATATACATGTAACATTGTTTGGACATATATTATCAAATTAAGATGATTAAATTATATGTAGTCAACGTAATTAAATATATATGTATATATATAATTGAAGAAATTTTACACTTTTTGCTAGAAAGAAAAAGTTCATTAATCAAGCAAAAGCCAAAAGTTTGTCATGAATACAGGCATCCTTAACTTTAATAGGAATGTCCAACATAGAACAAAACCCACTCCTAATTGCATTAAAGACCCATTGTGCCCTTTCATGAGCAATAGAATTTCCTAATCTAAAATCCAAAACAAAGAAATAAAATTAGAAGCTGCCAAGACAACCTTAATATCTTGAACATAAGCTATAATATTCCAAGGGCTTTCTATTAGACCAAGCTCTACTTCCATGCAATCTAGTTCAATCAACACCCTTACTAATTGGAAGTAACTTGCAATTGGGCAAGCAAGAAGCATCGTGCATGCCTTAGCCTCCTTGGTTAATTGGGTCCTTAATTTCTCAAACTAGAGACTTTGAAACTTTGCTAAATGATCACGGGCCACCATTGCAATCTTCGTCGTGTCATTCCTCTAAGCCGTATTGGTGTTCAATTTCATGCATCCTACTAGTGGAGGGAGCTAGTTTGTAGCCTCCAGTTGATTTATTAGTGGTGAATGATGTGGCTGTTGAGACCGATCAAATTAGAAATTTATACAACCGAAGCTACCTAAACTACTTGTAGTACAGGCAACACCGGGTCGAGCCCTTGGATCATTTTAGGATGATGATATCAATCAAACTAGGAGCTAGAAATTAGGGAGGGTTCGCAGTAATTAAATCCTAAGCTACACTAACAAAATAGAAACGAAAATAACAATAAACAAGCAACCAACCAAGGGAATTAACTTGAGATTAATGCTTCCTAAATCACTAAATATTTATTCAATTGTTGATAATCATAACAAGGATCCCTGAAATGATTAATGAGTCTTATGCAAAACTCAGCCACA
>JANHAO010015608.1:0-14761 GCA_026873985.1 Saraca asoca | reverse complement strand
TCCGTCTGTGATCAAAGGAAAGCATTGGAAGCTCCCGGGAAGACAGGAACGCAGCAAACTTCAGAAATTTCAGCAACTTAAACCACGCAATGGCTGGAGGTAATTCGATCTCTTAAGCTTCCGCTTTACAGTATTTATGATGTATGAAAACCCAACATGGTATTGGCTAAGGATGCATATTTCTCTTACTCAAGGCTATGCATTTCACTTTTCCAAATCTGATGAAGGCTTTGACTTACCCCTAATTGACCTAGAAAGAATCTTGGTTGATTCTCAAATTGTATGAACTAAAAATAAAGAAGACCTTTTTTAATAATTAAGGTATTTATTAATTTATCATTCCTTATTCTTGTCACTTTTTTAATATATATATATATTATATAATAAATTACTTAAATTTCAATATCACGTGGCACTCTCAATTTTTTTGTGTGTTTTATGCAAATTATACTCTATTTGTCTCCCAAAATTTAATGATCAATTTCTTAATTAATATTTTAAAATTATCATTTTAAAATTCTCTTCATAATTTTCTTATCAAATTCTCAATTCACATAAATTTTTTTATTTAAATCGATTGTGTGTGTATAAAGTTTCACATAGAAGAAGCAATACTTTTACTTAATTAATCCACATTAATTATAATTATTTTATTATCTATCTATAATTTTAATTGTCTCACGTTTCTCTCTATCAAAATATTCAAAATATTTTTACTCAATTGATTGACTTTAATTATCATAATAAATTGAGGTTATGATTTTTTGTGCATTTTTTAGAGAGACTTTTTATGCAAATTGATTGGACATTTTAACTTACTTTCCTCTTGATCTTGATGATATTGCTAATTGATTGCATATATTAATTACTAATTTAAATTTATAGGTTAATATATATATATGTGTGTGTGTGTGTGTGTGTGTGTGTGTGTCTAATTTTGATAAATCAATAAATATATTATATATGACTTATGTGATTGTCAGATATTTTAAAAATTGTTTGAAATTACAGTTAAACAATAAAATTCATATATGCTGACTATCAAAGAAAATTAATTACTTGAAGTTTCCTCTATTTTAAATATTAATAATTGCATTGTTTTAATATATATTACATTAACATTTTTATTTCAAATGTCAATCACTTTCTAAATTAAAAATTAATATAATATCATTAATTTGAATTCCTATTTTAATTTATAATTAATCTATGTTATATTATTTTTTACTTATATTCTATATTGTAAAAAAATTGTTAAATTTAAATGTTGAATTGAGACTATATATTATATAAAAGTATAAGTTTGTAATTTATTCAGTTTTTGTTTAATTGGTGCAATGATTAAAACTATATATAAAAATCTCATAACTTAGGTATTTTTGTTGAATATTTGAGATCTTACTTTCTTTTAGTAAATATATTTTTCATTTATAAATAAAATATGCTTTCATATAATCGAATGAAATCCAAAGAGCAAATAGTCTCACATTATTAATATTTGAAAAAAAAATCATGCTTAATTCTAGTTATGAATGAAAACCATTTTTGACATAAAAAAAAGAGTAGAAGGCTTCTAAGGAATTCATTCATTATCAATTTTAGAATCACTTTTTTCTTTCTCACTTAATATATAGTCAAGAACAGTTTTTTATAACAAATTATATCAAAAGCAAAACTCCGACAAGAATTAAATACACAAAATTCAAATACAAAAATTCATGAATACAAAATTTTTCAAGGAAAGATGCATTGAAAAATATAAGAATATAGGTTTGTTTGACCTTGCAACATGTTAATGTCCCCAATAATTTTTCATTTCCAATTGAACAACTTATACCTTTTTACAATTTTTTATTTCTTAAATATATAAGTGAGGAGAAAATATAATGTCTTTACTTTTATTTTGTAATAGTACCCGTGTGTTCCCTAAAAATTCTAATCACTACAAATAATATATAGGATTTAAGAAATAAAACAAAAAAAATATCATTACGTGTTAAAGAACATTGAGAGCGTCAGCGATGGCAAAATTGGTGATATTAGCGAGATCATTTTCTTTTGGCAGAGTCTAAAGCTTCTTTCTTGAGAGATTATATAAATCCTTGTCAAAAAATCATCCCAAAATTCCTGAAAAGAAGATGACACAGATTCATTAGAAGATAAAGCAATAAATTCATGTATATGTAATTAGATTTAATTAATAGTAGGAGAAATTCAAGAGGAGGCAAAGAAATAGAATGATAGTAGGAGAAATTACAGGAAAATAAGATTTTTGAAAGGAATTCATAGAGGTTACAAATGATTTCCAAGTTGAGCATTTAATGAATTCCACTAGTTTCATAATTGTCAACCAAATTTTCAAATTCAAAATTCCACAATAATGGAGATTGCATTGAAGGATGAAATGTTGAGTAATTAGATTGCATTGATCACTTACTTCAGCTACTTTTCATGGAGAGCTAAACTCACTTTGTAGTATTTGCAAAGTGAAGTCATGTGGATTTAATCAAATTTAATAGTAGGAGAAATTTAAGAGGAGGCAAAGAAATAGAATGATAATAGGAGATATTATAGGAAAATGAGATATTTGAAAGGAGTTCATAGAAGTTACAAGTGATTTTCAAGTTGGGCATTTAATGAATTCCAGCAGTTTCACATCAACCAAACTTTCAAATTCAAAATTCCACAATAATGGATAATACATTGAAGGATGAAATACTGTGTAATTAGATTGCTTTGATCACTCACTTCACCTACTTTTCACAAAGGGTTAAACTTACAAACTCTATATTTGTAGTATTTGTAAAGTGAAGTTATATGGATTTAATGTGGAGATAAAACAATGAATTTATGTGGATTTAATGAGATTTAATAGCAGGAGAAATTCAAGAGGAGGTAAAGAAATGGAATGAGAGTAGGAAAACTTAAAGGAAAATTAGATTTTTAAAAAGAATTCATGGAAGTTATAAATGATTTTCAAGTTGGGCATTTAATGAATTCCACCAATTTCACAATAGTCAACCAAATTTTTAAATTCAAAATTTCACAATAATGGAGAATGCATTGAAGGATGAAATGCTGTGTAATTAGATTGTATAGGTCACTCACTTCACCTATTTTTTATGGAGAGTTAAACTTACATACTATATATTTGTAATATTTACAAAGTGAAGTCCACTTGCTATTGTAAGACATAAACTATTACTAACTTTCTGTGAGAGAGTGATATTTAGTATTTTTATTTGTTACTTTTAAAAGTTCTAAGATATAAGATTTTACATTATATTTTTTTATTGGATACAAGAGGATTCTAAATTTTACATTAAAATGTCTAAATGTTAGATTAAAAAAATAAGAATCTCAACGTTTAAATATCAAATAAATTAGATGGTATTAATGAATAATCCCATGTTACTTAGACTATACTAGTATTTTTTTTCCTCCTTTATATGTTGGCCGATGGCATTCCTCTCCATAGGTGAGTTGTGTTAGAGATTTACAAGATAAAAATAAGTCAAAGATAAGGAATGGAAGTTCATCATGAATCCTCCAATATTTAAATCAATAAAAACTTTAGAATAAGAAATGAAGAACAAGGCGAAGACATAAAACACACCTAAATATTTATAGTGTAAAAAATAAAATCTTAAAATAATAATTAGGCTTGAAATAACGAGCTAAGTAGAAGTTGAAAAATGACAAAAAGGATTGGCAAAATTTTAGTAGTTATCAGTAATATTAATATTCGGTTCAAAATGACATAAAAAACATAGCAAATTTTGATATATAATTATGTGTGGAGCATTTTGAATATTTATGTCTATTTATCCATATTCTATTGTAAAATTGTTCCATCTTTTAGGTAATGCAAGTAGGTGTGAACTCTTGGTGCTATCAAAAACAAAAATAAAATTCTTCGTTTTCTAAGTTTAAAACAAATTATGCGGATTAATAAAGGATTTAATCTTTATAATTTTATTAAACTTATAATTTAATCTTTATAATTTTATTTTATGTCATTATATTCTAAAGTTTAAATTTATTTATAATTAAATCTTTATCATCAATTAATATTAAATTTAATTAATAAAATCTTATGTATTCATTAAATTATATAATGGCACTTTATTTTTACTAACTTTTTATGTTTATTTTATCAAAGATCATTTATTAACTTTCAAGTATCATATAAAAAAAAATAACATTCATTATATTATTTAGAATAAGAGAAAAGAATCTTTATGTTAATAAAGTTTAAAAATATTAAGTTTTTTTTTTAAAATTATTTATGAAAAATGATAAAGGAACTGAGAAAATGAATCCCATACAAATTCTAAGTTATCTTACTACTTAATTTTAATATAAATTAGCAATGAGAATTTAAATATAAATTATTTTAAATTTTAAGATATAATTAAATAAAATAACATTATAAAAATTAAATTACAAATTTAAAAGGAATTATAAGAGGTGAAACCTCTTGTTAACAATCTAATCTCACATCAATCAATGCTAATTCAATGCTTCAAGCCTAAGTCACCTACAAAGGCTTGTCACCGGCATAGCCAAAACACTTAAGAGTCAAAGATGAAGAAAGGAGCGGTTTAGTAGGGTCGCCCTCTACTGAAAACAAAATTGACAAATTTGTATTTATTGTTTTCTTGGATTTGCACCAATGGATACCATAGTCGAAGTTTAGTTATAAATAGGAGAGAAAGTGAATAATAAATATAAATGATTCAAAATGGTCAGAGCAACACGGCAAATTCTGATAATTACGTGTGTGGAGCATTTTGAATATTAAAATTCTGATAACATTTTGTTGATGGTGAAATTTGATAAGCTTAAATTCTATCAACTAGAAAAATTCTTAAAACCTCAAACTGTAATTTCAATTGATGTAGAAAAGAGATAGGGAGAGAGGGAGATGGAGTGAGGAAGAATAAGAAGGACATCAGAGATTTTAAATGTGGTTCGGCTAAAGTCGGTTGACCCCTACGTTCACGGTGATATTATTTCTGGGAATATATTTACAAAGTTTCTGTATGATGTTGATAGCCTGATCTTTATAGTATTCGTTTCCCCCTCCCTTTTATAGTAATTTTTCCCCTTATTTATAGAGGTGGGGGATATAAATGTAATTTGATAAATTGTAAATCTATCTTTTCCGCTGCATCGGGCAATAAATGCTAAGCAACTTACTATCAATTTTTAGGGGCTGATCTATCGGCTGGAAGTATGCACCTCTGGCTACAAGCTAGACTTTGGTGTTCTGTACCTATGCATGAGATCGCTCTTTTGAAGATGTGAGCTCGTGCTAAGTGACCTATCAGTTAGTTCTGTGACCTCAGTGTGCTTTCTGGAAGATGGCTGAGGTGGCTACTTTCACCAGCGAGGTGGAGCTCGTTATCATTTGACCTAGAACTTTTGCCTTGTCCTTTGTCTTGAGCTCGTGGCTGGTGATCTAGTGCTTTTGTCCAGCAACCTCAATCTTGGCCGAGCTAGGCCTTATCCAATTAGACTCATCTATCGGGCTTTTGCTAGCCCATTAGCATAAATCTAAAAATACCCATAACATTAGCCCATATCTCTCAGTGTAATCTTCGAACTGAGAGCTATAGTTTGCTGGAAAAAGCTTACAATTGCAATCTTGGTGTGCTAGGTTTTTGAAGAGTTAAAGGCTTGGTAGGTTACAGATGATCACATATAAGTGTCATGAATGAGTTCCTGCAAATCACAGCTAAATAAAACATTAAGTTGAATGACCAATTAGTCATATTAATTCATCTCAGTTGGCAATGAATTTGAACACTGGAGTGCCTCAGCTGGTAATGAGTTAAGTGCCTAGGTAGGTCGCATGAGAGCTGTGCCTCAACTAGCACGAGATTAAGTGCTCAAGTAGGTCGCACGGATGCGCCTCAGCTAGCATAAGATTGAGTGCCAGGTAGGTGGCATGGATGCGCCTCAGCTAGCATGAGATTAAGTGCTAGGTAGATCACACGGATACACCTTAGCTAGCATAAGATTGAGTGCCCAGATAGGTCACATGAATGTGCCTTAACTAGAATGAGATTGAGTGCCTAGGTAGGTTGCATGGATATGCCTTAGTTAGCACGAGATTAAGTGCCTAGGTAGGTCACATGAGAGCTGCACCTCAGCTAGCACAAGATTGAGTGCTTAGGTAGGTCGCACAGATGTGCCTCAACCAGCACGAGATTTAGTGCCTAGATAGGTTGCACATATATGCCTCAACTAACATGAGATTGAGTGCTCAGGTAGGTCACACAGATGTGCCTCAGCTAGCACGAGATTAAGTGCCCAGGTAGGTCACATGAGAGCTGTGCCTTAGCTAGCACGAGATTGAGTGCCCAGGTAGGTCACACGAATGCGCCTCAGTTAGCATGAGATTGAGTGCTTAGGTAGGTCACACGGATGCGACTTAACTAGCATGAGATTGAGTGCCCAAATAGGTCGTACAGATGCGCTTTAGCTAGCACGCCATGATAATATATATTTACTAAGTACGATAATGTATATTTGTCAGGTCAACCATGACAATGTATATTTACCAAGCAAGACAACGTATATTTGCCAGGTCGATTTTGTCAACATTGAGAATAATTCGTTTCAGGATTAAAATATGATTCTTATTTTAGGTGCTTACTCTTGGTGAGGAGCTTGTTGGGGTTGTTGAGGTCGTTGTTCCACATGTCACACAATATAGTCTCTTAAACGACCTCTCTTGATCAGATCCTCAATTGTATCATTGAGTGCCCAGCATTCTGAGGTATTATGCTTGATTTCATCATGGTATGCAAAAAATTTATTTTTATTTCTGAACTTGTTAGGAACCCTTGTGGGATAAGGCTTCCTGAAGTCCTTCCTATCCCTTTCTGTTGCAAATATCCTATCTTGAGTGTCTGATAAGACACTGTAACTATTGTGGTGACCTTGGCATTGAGGTCGCTCACTCCTGGCCTTTTTTACAGCCTGACCATCAGAGCCATCCTTTTGACCTTCTCTGTTATTCCCATCATTGCTTCTCTTTTTGCTCTGGTTGGAGCCACTCGCCTTATTCTTCTGGTTAGGCTTCTTTAGGCCAAAAGTCTCCTCCCACCTAATTTCCTTGCTGGCTTATTCATAGAATTCACCCAAGTCCTTCACTAGAGACTTATATATGTTCCTATATAGCTTTCCGTCCTTGCAGAGTCCTGCTAAGATAGCAATTAGGATACTCTCATTGGATGGCTTCTCCACATTGTTGACCTCGTGCCTGAACCGCGTGATGTAGTTTTTTAGTGATTCATTCTTTTGTTGAAAGATCATTGTGAGGTGGCAGGATGACACAAGTTACATTTTTAGTGCCTTATATTGGCTGATGAATTTCTTCTGGCATTCATCTCAATTGTGAATGTTGCAAGCTGGGAGACTTCTGAACCACATCTGGGGTATATCTCCAAGGGTGGTTAGGAAAACTCAGCATCTGAGCAGTGGATTAGTTGTCTGAAGATCCATTTATACATTAAATGCATCTAGATGCTCAAATGGATTGTTGTCCCTATTGTATTGTAGATTGTGGGGATTTTAAATTTGTAAGGGAGAGGCTGCATCTCTATCTCTCTGGTGAATGAAGTCCTCTCCTCGTGACAGTCTCGACTATTCTGAGCTTGAGGGCATTCTTGTAATTATTTTACCTTTTGGAGCAATTCTTCTACCACTGGATCTCGTGTCTTGGATCTTCAGCTGGAAGTTTGTTAGCTCTTTTTATCTCTCTGAGAGTAACAACCTGAGATATGTCCCTAGTTGGAGCTATTCAAGTCTTTTGCTCGATTTGAGCTCTCACGTCGTGAACCCACATGGTTTTCACGAGCTCAACAAACCTCCAATCTTGTTTGTAAATGGGAGGAGCAAACTAAATCAAGGCACCAAAGTTCTCCTCTAGGTGTAGTAACCTTATCTTGCTTTTGTATGACTAAGGTTTGTGCTTGTATCAATGCCCTGACTGCATTAGTTAGCTCATTCACTGTATTTTCTAGCATTTGTTGACATTGGTGCGACATTTGCATTTCATCAGTTTTAGAGATAATAACAGTAGGTTGGTGGTAGGTCGAAGGGGCAAGCTGATGGTGACACCTGTAGTAGTTGCAATAGAGTGTTTGATGTTGGAAGAACTTATCCTTGCTGCTGTTGTGCGTGACTTTCTGGCTAGTGGACCGGAGTATTTGAACTTTTGGTGATTCTTCCTTTAGCCATGGAAAATTAACCAGAATACAGTATGGGCCTTTCTTCTAGCGCCAAGATGTTGATGGTGAAATTTGATAAGTCCAAATCCTATTAACTAGAAAGGTTCTTGAAATCCCAAACTGTGATTCTGGTTGATGTCAAAAAGAGATAGGGAGAGAGGGAGATGGAGTGAGGAAGAACAAGAAGGACACTAGAGATTTTTAACGTGGTTCGGCTCAAGTTAGTTGTTCGACCCCTCCTTTCACGGTAGTGTTATTTCTAGGATTATGTTTACAGAGTTTCTGTATGCTGTGGATAGCCTGATCTTTGTAGTATCCATTTTCCCCTCCTTTTTATAGTGATTTTTCCTTTTATTTATTGAGACAAGGGGGTTACAAATGTAATTTGATAAATTGTAAATCTATCTTTTCGACTGCATCAAGCAATAAATGCTAGGCAACTTGCTGTCAATTTTTAGGGATTGATCTGTCAACTGGAAGTATGTGCCTCTAGTTGTAGGCTAGACAGTGGCATTCTGTACTTATGCATGAGATCGCTCATTTGATGATCTGAGCTCGCATTGCGTGACTTGTTAGTTAGTTTCGCGATCTCAGTGTGCCTTTTGAAAGATGGCTGAGGTGGCATACTTTGACCAGCGAGCTAGAGCTCATTATTGATCGACCTGAAACTTCTACCTTGGCTTTTGTTTTGAGCTCACGGCTGACGATCTGGTACTTTTATCCAGTGACCTCAGTCTTGGACAAGCTGGGCCTTATCCAATCGAACTCATCTATCGGATTTTTGTCAGTCTATTAGTATGAATCCAAAAATACCCATAACACATTACTTTTTCCTTTTCTCACAAAATAAGAGGACTGAGTGTTTCTATAGTTTTTTTATTTACTATTTAAAATAAATACACAAAAATTAATAAATGACATCAATCTGAAAAAAAAAGTTATATTTACTCATTTATTATGTATTAAAAATTAATTAATATGTATGCTAGTTGATCATTTTATAGAATAACAGAGAGAAAATTAAAAAAATAATAATCATGCAGTTTTTATTTTTTATAATATTCTGTACTCAAAATTAATTATGTTAAAAAATTAACAAAAATATTTATATTTTTCTGTATTAAATTGAGAGAATACTAGAAGGGATACAAGGATCCTGTGAGCGACTCATACCTTTATAAGTGCACACGCTTTTAGGTATAGGTTACTTTCAAAGTTTCAAGTATATTGCCTGAAAGCACAAGTCTATTTCCAGAGTCAATGGGGGAAAACGCAGGGAAGCATACCACACGTATCTGAAGATCACTTCCACCTCTCATCCCATTTGTTGTTTGACTCTCTGCTTTTCCCTTTTTGTTTTTAATTATTTTTGATTGCCTAGATATGAACATAGTACTAGTTACTACCTATTCCCCCTTCTTCGTTACCCTTGTTAATTAAATAGGACTTAAAAAACAAACAACCCATATAAAGCCCAAGTGTAATGAATAGCTAGCCCTAATTAATAAAAACTACTTCTTTTTACTCTCTTTCTAAATCATTGATCTTTTCTGCAAGCATATAGGTAAAGAAAGTTTTGATCGCTTCAAAAAAATATTGATGTCTTTATTTTTATATATAATAATTTTAAATTAATTGTTTCAAAATTTTAATAAGTGCAATCATGTGTTTATATTTGATTCTTAAATTAAGAATCCCCATTCCGGGAGTGCAATCATGTGTTTATAAGTGCCCAGCCAAAGTCAAGACATCCATGAAGTTACCCTATGCCTAAGTTCATTTGTGGGGTACAGACCCAGTCAAGATAAATAATAGTCCATGATGAAGAACAGAAGAATCAGCTTGATCCCTGCTTCTTATCAATATATCCATGCTTTAGCCAAACCCCTTCTCATTCTCATCCTTGCACTTAAGTTTTTAACAATACATACACTTAGATCGATTTCTGTGACGATCAAAAGCAATGGCTCTTGTTTTCAGTGCCTCCAAATTGATGCACTTTGCTGCTCTTTTAGCATTTCTAATTATGTCCTCTACGCTACTGTCTATTGCTGCTGCTGATGCCCCTCCAACTATTAAACTTGGTAATTAAGTCATAATGATTTATTTTTTCCATAAATCTTCATTTATTAATGTAGACAAGTTTCTATTTTGAGAAATGATTTATATATATCTGATCTAGTTTGATATATATTATACTAGTTTGGAGCCCGTGCTATGCATGAGTTTTATAATGACTTCATGAAATATGTGATTGTTAATAGTAAAATCTGGTCAATCCAAGTTCTGAATTCTAAAACTGCAAAATAAGTGTGAAAAGAGAGAGAGAGAGAGGGGAAGAATAAGAGAGACACCAGAAGTTCTTAATGTAGTTTGGCTAAAGTCAGTATGACCCCTATGTCTATTGCTTTTATGACTCTTTGCTGAGTATATTATTTCCGATGATCGTATTGTGTGTTTATGTACAATGACTTCATCCCCTTTTACAATAGTTGGGGATTACAATTTGAGTGTAAATTTATAATAGATAAGTATTATAACTTGATTAGGATTATATAGTACATCAGAATAGATAATTAATACAAACTCCTGCCACAATAGGAGATTGCATGAGCTTTCCTAGTGGTTAAAGACTCTTTCTGCCATCTGCAAGCTAAGCCTTGTTCTCGCGACCTGAGGTTGTTGTTTGGCTCACGTTGACTGGCAACATTAGCTTGCATTTAATGACCTGATATCTTGGTCTGGTGGCCTTATTCCGGATGAGCTGGGCCTTTGCTAGTGTGAGTCTATCCATTGGGCTTTTACCACCCCATTTATACAGTATCGAGAATTACCCACAACATTAGCCCCTCAGCTCTCAATGCAATTTGTGGACTGGGAGTTGAAGTTCGCTGGAGATCGCGACCAGTTTTGGTGGCGTCATTTTGTCTGCCTGTACTATCATTACCATATTAAAATGTGTGCACTTTTCCATAACCATTAGTGTAGTAGTGTCAGAACCCTATTTTTCATTAGACTATTAGATCGAGGATGGTTCATCATTCCCCTGATCTAATGGTGTAGCAGTTTGTGTTATAAGGTGAAAAGACCCTTCATTCTCTTTCATTTGTTGCTTCTGAAAATATGTGCTTCAGTTTTTCCCGTTCTTAAACTTTTACCCTATCTTTGGTATTTTCCATCCCAGCTACATCTACAATAGTATTCTTTGGTTTGGTTTGATTGGTCGTGCTTGTTTTTCTCTGGATTATCTTATCAGACCCATCTCATTCTACTGATTTAGTAAGTTCTCTAAATACAATCTTCTTGACTTTGAGTTTCTGCTTTTTATGAATGTTTTGCTTTATGATTTTCTAATATCTAGCAGCCTGGTTTGGTAATGTGCATCCATTAGATATTAGGAAATGTTTCTTCACTGACTAGTTATATTTGTTTGTGGTCTAGTTATTGTTCATGAAACCAGTGTATCGTTGCCTGATATAGTGCCTGTAGGTTTAAAGCTTGCATGTTATCGAGTTTAGTTTTCTTTTATTTCCCTGGTTCTTGTGACCTGATAAGTTCATTGGTTAAGCCCATCATATTTTCAATAGTCTGGATCTTAGATATGGTGATTTAAGGCATGTGTGGCCTGTTGTATAGGGAACCTTGTTATCCTTAGTCCATAGGTAGGGTCTACTTTTAATGACTTGATTATTCCTTCTTCTGCATAGATGGCAGGTCATAAATGTTGAGGTCACCAAATAGGGAGTGGCGGGAGTAGCGAGGACTCTCAGTCACCTACCTAAAGTTAGGAGTTGCTGTATTTTATAGATGATGTGACCTTGAGGAGTGGTGAGATCGCTTAGAGGGATGTTACTCATCCTGATCCCATTAAGGGTCAGCAGGTTGCTAGAAGTTAAGAGCCCTCAGATTATAGAATGTTTACACGCCACCCTTCGATCATTAAATTTGATGATCTTGGGAGTATTGTGGAAACTTTTTGTTTTCCAAAGGGTTGTCACATTATCACTCCTTCTCCCGCCGATCACGCAACTCATCTGGTTCATTACTATTGCCACCACTTCATTGGCCCCTACTGCTACTCCAGGCTCTGCTGCTGTAGGGTCATCTTCTCCAACCCTAATGTCTTCCCAAACATTGGTTCCTTCATCTCATCCTGAGGTGGTTGGGATGATCAAGGAGGTCCCATCCCCATCTGATCCTCCTGCTAAAAAGTAGAGAATAAGTAGGGGAAAAAGGTCATTGCTGCTTCAGAGGCAATTCCCGAGATTGAGGCTGAGGAGCGACCTTCCAACCTTGGCCCAAAGACAAAAGACTGTTTTGACTTCGTTCGGCAAAACATTGAGCGGATCCTGGGGCCTTGCAATAGGGTCAAGATGCTAAAGTCAGACTAATTCTTAGGGGAGGGATTAATGGATTACGCAACATACTCTGCTGGTGAGTAAAGCTCTTTCAACTTGGTTCTGTTGCCTTTTGTAATCTAACTTGTTTATTTTGTAATGAATTTTTTTGTCAGATATTGCTATCAATAATAAAGGAAAAGAACACACTCTATGGTTGGGATCAAGAAAAGAAAATGCTTGAGGGTGATCTGGCTGCTGTGACTTCTAAGGCATTAGAATTGGAGAAGAAGGTTAAAGACGTCGAAGTGACCAAGAAGAGAGCTGAGGAAGCTTTATCTTGCAAGATCACAAATCATGAGGTTATTACATTGAGTCTACATAAGATCATTGACGAATTGACAATGGTGAAGGGGCAAGCTGGATGTGGCGATGCATTGAGCTGAGGCTTCCAAAAGAAAATATGAAATGGCTAGGAATAAGGTCACTCAGGCCAAGAGTGCGACTATATTGGTAGAAGATAAGGCTACTCAGGCTAAGGTGAAGACTACTATACTGGTTAAGAGAGTTAAAGAGGAGACAATGTCTAAGGCCACCATTGACTTTTTGTTCATACTGTGGGAGGAGCATCCAAGAATGGATTTTTCCTTTTTCGATGGGAATGTTCTCGAATTCATCAAAAGCTTCAAGGAAGATGCAAGAGCAGTTTTTCCTGACAAGGATTCGCAGCTGGCAGGTGGAGCTTTTTCGGCTCGAAACTTAACAGAGAACAGTTCATAGGCTATGGAGACCGCTGCCAATCAAACTGCTTATGATCAACTTGCTTCACATGGGGACCCTCCTACCCAAGCCATAACTTCTGGGGGCTAGTAGTAATCATAGTTTTATGTGTTTTGAACCTTTATATGGATATTTTTCTCATTGAGGATTTTAATGAATTTTGTTATTATTATGATAATTCCCTGCAAATTATAGTTCAATATCATTTAGGTTGAATGACGAATTGATCGCACTAATGCTTTTTAGCTTCCAACAATGCATGTTTTCAAATGGCCAGTAGTTCATATGAACGTCTTTTTGAGTTTTGATGTGCTTGAACCTTTAACTAGCAACGAATTGAGCATCAATGTGCCTTAGCTGGCAATGAATTGAGCATCGATATGCCTTAGCTGCTAATGAGCCATCAACTGGCAACAAATTGAGCATCGATGTGCCTCAGTTAGCAAAGAATTAAACACCAATGTGCCCCAGCAAGCAATAAGCCATTAGTTGGCAATGAATAGGTCATATGTGGTGCCAAATTAGTAGGTCACATGCGAAGTGGCAAGGTGGTGCAAGCTGCCTCCTCAGTGCCTTGTATTAATTAATGAATATTTTCTAACATTCTTCCCAACCATCAATGCTACGAGCTTTGGGATTCCTGAACCATGTTCCGAGTATGTAGCCTAAAGTAGCTGGAAAAACATGACACTTAACTAAAAGACTGGTGGTCTGAAGATCCATCTGTGCGTTGAGAGATTTGAGAGCTACAAGCTTATTGAGACATGAAAGCTAGAGCTCATCTTTAGAGCTGAGAGCAGAGACTATATCTGAGAACTGTGAGCTAGCCAAGACTTGCGAGCTAGAGCTCATCTTTAGAGTTGAGAGCTAGATCTGAGGGCTGTGAGTTAGAGCTCATCTTTAGAGTTGAAGGTTGCGAGCTAGCTGAGACCTACAACCTAGAGCTCATTTTTGGATCTGAGAGCTAAGAGTTAGCTGAGACCTGCAAGCTGGAGCTCATCTTTAGAGCTAAGAGTTAGCTGAGACGTGCGAGCCAGAACTCATCCTGATTTCATAGAATTTTTATGAGTTTCCTTGGATATAGTATATATTGTAAAAGATTCTGGATCAGGCCAAGATGAGCAATGAAATAGTTTTAGCAGTGTTAATCAATCAAATACAAATGAACTCTTCCTTATAGGTAATATGTTCAAGCCTGTTATACATGTAACAAATTATTAGGTAGTTTAATTTACTTTCACCTACATTATTAAGTAATTGTCAATCATAATTTTTCATGATTTTTTTTCCATAGTCACTCTTGGCCTTATTGCAACAACTTTGCAAGGTTTTACGGATATTTATGCAGTCAATTTTCTTCATTGTATTGGATTTTAGAATTTGCAATTTCTTTAGTTACTT
>JANHAO010015607.1:0-14744 GCA_026873985.1 Saraca asoca | reverse complement strand
GAATGGACCTAGCCAATGCCTATTCAAATACACATACATATATGCCTGATTACAAAGAAAATTGAACCATTTAACAAACTTGGACCTTTAACATCTGGCCTCAACCGGATTTTATTGCTAGTGTATGAAGACAAACCACAAAATATTTACTCCATATGGTCACTAGTGATTAACTCTACCGTTATAGAGACACTTAGTTCCGATACATACACGTGGGCGTGCACACACACATATACAAAATAAATGAATGGTGCTATTAGTGTCCACTTTTCCACATCATGTTACACACCATGATCATGATTAATAAATAGTAACAATCATTAAACCAGCAAAGAAATTTTATCCAAGTTTCCACTTATTATAAAGTGATCTAACTGTAGGGTGAAAGTACTGTTACTTGACAACACTCTCCAACCTACATTTGTAGTTCTATAAGCCATTCATAAGAAACAATGTATACCTTGTGTATGTAACCTAAGGTCACACCAGCTTCCCCTTCCAACCTTTGCCCACAAAGTATACACATATCTCCAAATGAACCAGGATGTGTGCACACATCTACCTTTGCAGGCACCTCTACAACAACCAAAACCAGAAAAGGGGGGAAAAAAATGAAGAGTTACATCTGTGTTATCTTTTGCAATATCAATATAGCTTCTCAATAAAGATGAAAAAAAAAAAAAAGCTATTCCAGGAAATAATTCAGAGACAGCAATATGAGACACAGTGCCCGAGGCCAATTGGAGCCTTTTTGGAGCACATAAAACTCAGATAAGTTACTAGAAAGTCAGCTTTTGAGAGATGTGAATTCAGGAATTCTAGGAAGATGCACTTAGCTGTTCATGATAAGGGAAGGATCTGAAGGTCATAGCAAAGAAAATAACAGATATAAATCACAAGAAGACTCAAACTTACCTAAATTTTGTTCAATGACTCCACGTGAAGTTGATTCTTGAATTTCCTCGACATTTTCAACTTTGCGTCTTTTAATTCTGCATTAAATCAGCAAATAATGTAAAACACAACAAAATTCAATCAGTGTATGAGAAAATATCAAGGTATTTAGCTATATAAAGTGCAGTATAAGGATAATAGTACAAGGATAATATGATAATTAAGAGGACATCAATTTTCTTTAATATTTCTTGAATTTAATCAAATACTCTCAGAATTATACCAGCAGCAACCAGCAAGAACTATCGCTTAAATGCAGAAAAATTATAAACACTAAACCCACTCTCCCTCCCAGTAATAAGCAGATCTGTTTTGGCAGACAACTAAGATTTCACATATCTTCAAGCTAGTAAAAATAAGTAAGTGAAGAATCTTTTTAGAGCAATTAGAAACTTATAAATGTAAAAGAGTTATCAACCAAGAGCGGAAGAAAATGAATGATTAGTGATAATACATATTTCAATAAATTACCCAAAATTTCATTTCAATATGCCTTTAGCAGTTTAGCTAATAGCTATAACCTAAAGGCCTAAACCTTCAATGTATGATTTTTTCATGAATTCTTAAAAACAACCAACCATCATTTCAAAATCAAGAACAGTTGTTCTAAATAATGATCCATGCTATAGGAAAATTACTTTCGAGTTAAGGTGGCAACTGGCTAGCAACATATAAAACCACAAATAACATAAATTAAGTCAGAAACCAAAAAAGGAAAAAAAAAAAAAAAGGGAGGTACTTTAAACTAAGAATAAAGAAGTTTATTTTTCAAAGGTATAGTGACCAGAAGTGACTTGTAGTGAAGTTGATTAGCATCAATAAAATTGTGAAATGTAAACAGTTTAACTCATATTAGGACCATTAACATCAGTTGAAACAGCTTGTAAACAGCACCTTACACTCTCAATTTCATCTTGGTTCTCATCTTCTTCACCAGATGATGCGTCTGGTGAACTTGAACCCAGTGCCGAATCAAGGAACGCAGCGAAATCATCGCTGCTGGATGAATGCACCGGTGAATCAGTCACAAGACTCATCTGCGTCATCATCATCCAAAAAATCGGGATATTAAACAGCCAAATTTCAGACTTAAAAAGGGGCGAAGAGAGCTTTCTCCCATAGGAGATTATAAGACAAGTTTCCGTATAAAGCTACTAGTTATCGTTCATATCGTCCCATAGGAATTAAAGCTCACATAATGCTTGCTCTTGACCTAGTTAGGAAATTGTTATTCCATCATTGGGTGTTTACTATGATAGCTAAAAATGAACCGATGAATTAAGAATACCTTGGGATTCTGCTCTGGCTACAGGAAGCAAGATGTAAGCCACATAGGTGAATCGCTGTTGCTTGTGAAAGCGAAAGAAAATTAGATCCTAGACCGTAACAACACTTCCTTTAGATATTGCAGAACTATTTTTATATGACAACAAAGAAGGCTGCTGCGAATCAACCGGTCGCAATGAAGCAGACAAATGGTAAGAGATACTGCGGCAAAGCTTAAATTATTACATCTTCAACGAGAAGACGACGATGACCGAGTTATAGCCCAACGAGTGTACCCAATTCACCGGGTCTCTGCTGTTCGGGTTCCGATGGTGACTCGATACGACTGTGTCGTTCGCGTGAAGCGCAGAGAGACGGCGCGAAACAGAGAAGGGTGGAGGGAACGACAATTCGCTAAAAAGACACTAGTACCCTCCCTCGTCCTCTTTCTGTGGGTCTGTTTTGGGCCATCGGAAGCATTTTTCCTGCCATGGGCTGGTGGCCTTCATGGAAAGTGGGTTGTTTCCGGAAATCAACTTGGGCTTTTGGTCAGATATTTGATTTACCACATTTTCTTTTTGTTATTAATTAAAGCAATAAAGAGATTGACGACCAAAAAGACGTTAATATAAAGTGATTCAACTCGTAATTTGTAAAAATTTTACAATTTTATTTAATAAATAATAATATTTTCTTTTTAATCATCTTTTTCTTGCAGAAAAATATAAATTATCCATATAACAAAAATCAGATTATTGGTAAGAAAATTAATACAACGATATTAACTAACTTAAAAAAAAAAATAAATCAATCGAGATGATGGATTTCGTACAAAAATTATCACTGCAGTAGAAAATTGCCCCATAGGAATTTTCACTTTTACAATATTGACTAATTCGACCGATTTAATTAAAAACTACTCATAAATTTGATCCCATTTATACTTTAGAATTGTTTCAATAGTTGACTTGAGTTGAATTGTATCGAATCAAAGAGAATCATTATGAATCCTTCTCTGATCCAATTTTTGCATGAAAACTTGAAAACAGCCATTTGTTTGGAAAAGTGGAATATTTAAGTAAAGTACTCTGGTTAGTTAATCATTTACACGCCATATGTCTTATTTCTCTCCTTTTACTTTTTCTTATCAATTAATTGTGATTCAAAATTGAAATACCTAAATCCCATAATGAAAATAGATTATTATTATAACTGAATGCTAATTACATACATAAACGTCCAGGGAATTATTTTTCTTATAATCTAATTGATTTGTTAGATAAACTTCAAAACTAAACAAAATTTACAGTGGTGGAAACAAATATATATATATATATATATACATATAGAGAGAGAGAGAGAGAGAGAGAGGGAAAAGGGCAACACTATGTGAAACCGAATAAAAAGAAAAAGGTGAAAATGAAATTGGGATGCAAAACAGCTAAAAATGTGGTACCACTAACAGTACCACCATAGATAAAGAGTCTTCAAGGTTAAAAGCCTTTCTTCACTTTATTTGGTTCAACTGTTGTATTGGGTCCATTCGCTTTTCTCAGCCTTCCAACACCAACATCAACACCAACCGCAACAGCAGCAACAGGTTCATGCCATGTTTCCTCTTCACATGGGGCTTCATCTTCCACCCATTCATCACTGACTAAATAGTTCTGTTGATAATATCTGAATGCTACAAATAGCACAAACACTGCACATGCAAACCCAATTATACATAATTATTAGTAAGCATCTATCACTCAACTCAAACCCTTTCTTTTTTGGTCTTTGGCCACATTTTTAAGCATCCAATAATGCTACTAATCCTATGTCTAACACTAAATTTTAATATTACTATCTATTATTTCTTTTACAAATCAGAAAATCATCTTCTTAATTTTAAAGTCCACTTATTTATGATATTAAAATAGTTAATTTGTCAAAAAATAAGATGCAGTAGTATTGAAATCTAATATTATAATAGAACATATATCTATATATCTCTTTTTACCGTTATTTATAATTGATTCTAAGAAAGATATGGATCAAATGTAAAAATATGAATGGAGTTGCACCGTGACTTGAAAATATAGAGGTGTGTGACTCTGTGTGGTCTTAATCTTACCTGCCCAAATACGAGCAACAACGGAAGACAAATTCCATACAAGGCCAAAGATGCCTATAGCCACCGCTTTCTTATGAGTGCATGATTCCCATGCATCTTTAAATCTCCGCACCCAAAAATTCCCTGCATAACTCTCATCCATCAATCATCTTTGAATGCTAATTTTCATAAGAAAAATTATAAATACCTTTAACGTTGCATATTTAAATATATTGAACAGAATCTGAATTCACGAGATTAATAAATTCCATAAATAACAACCTGTTAAAAAAAACAAGTGAAAAATAATATTTCTAGAATCTTTGGTTTTAGGACAAATGCTTGGGTTTTAGGACCCAAACACATCATCAACAATGAATGTGTTTGGTGATTTACACTCTTGGAACAAAGTGGGGACCCATACGTATGTGGAGGACCATCATGACCCCAAAGTTGTGTTCTCCTACCTATTTAAAGATTAGTCCAACTCCAACTGTAGACATGGCAGAAGAAATGGCGCTCATTCATGTGATGCATTTAAATGTGAAAAAGCCAAAATCTTGAACCAGATTTGGAGCTAATTATATTTTTATTTTAATAGAGGTATAATTAGACCCTACAATTACGTGTATTAATCTCCATTTTAACGGACCCACCAAATCTGCATTACGGTGACACTATCAAGCCGTTCCATGAGGGGTTGGTGGTGGGCCTAAGCATGCAGAGATAGCCAAAATACTGATAACTGCAAATGTACTAAGCTCTTTTGTGCAACTTAACGGTATAATGTCATAAATAAAGCATTAAAGAAGTTGGATCAAAGTTCAGGGAATTACCGTATGCTGTTAATTGTGCAGAATAGGAGGAGCAGATTTTTGGTACTGTAAAAACTCCCAAGAAACCTGTATGTCAATCACCACAACAATGCGTCATTGAAGGAACTGAGCGGACACTCAGAGAATTAACTAGACCCCCGGTAGAATTGTAAGTTTCCTTGTCAACTTACAGCTCTTTTGCACGTACATACTTACACATACACAATGTAAATGAAATCAAAAAATCAGTTTACTTCAGATTTTGTCTGAACTATGTGCAAGAAAAAGAATGTTGTGCAGCACGTGAAAGTGCAAGTAATATTTTTCACAACTAGCTATACATTCATTGCTCATGGTTTAAAAAAAATATAGAGTAGTAGAAGGAGCAGTAATTTTCACTCTCCAAAGAAGTGATGCAGAAAAGTCAGATACTCTGCCTTGGCATGTAAATTGCATGTGAAATTTTTCTCTTTTGCCTCAAACTTTAAAGAACTGATAAGAGGCCAAATATGGCTTTTCACGAAATAGCCAGAACTAGAGTATTCTCTTAAAGAGTAGGCATAGGCTCCCCTTTTCTAATAACAGTATGGACTGTCTTTCCTGGTAGTTATATTGATTCAAAGGAAGCTTACCAAATTTTGCCATCTTCCAAATGGTTATGGAGTTGCCACATCTTGCTAACACAAAGAGCAGCACTGCCAACTGCAATGCATGCATTGTTATCACCATTTAATGTTTTTCCAAAAAAATACAAAGTTTCAAAAATTTAGGAGCCAAAGAGCAATAAAAAGATTTCAGTTACCAATGAGCAAAGAGTAATTACCTTCATTGTGGTGGCAGGATCTCCAGAAAACAGAGCTCTGAATTTTGATAGGAACTCGTTTAAGTAAGGAAGAAACAGCTTTAGTACCCAAATCGCTTCTTCTTCCCCCAATACATAACTTGTATCATCTACATCTATGATTTGCCTGATTAATTTGATTCAGCAGAAAGAAAATCAGAAAAAAAAAAAAACAAAAGTAATACTTTGGTAAATGGCAATATTCTTCTCTGTCAATTACTTTAATGTTACTACCTGCAAATTAGGGATCTGTAGAGAAAGATAATGGCAAGATAGGCAAGGCCCAGATATGACATCACTGAAATAAAGCTGTAGAAACAAGGATACAAAAGTGTCAGTTCTGGGCTCTGTAAGGAAATATCAGAAGTATACATATTTTACAAAAGGAAATTCTGTTTGGTATGAATTTCTAACCTCACGTTGATATCCTTGGCATAGGAAGATGAGAATATACTGAATGTTCCAATCCCGAAGACAAATGCTGATCTTGAGACATCTCTCCACATGATTAAATCCACTGAAGAGTTATATGCATGAAGAGCAAATGTTAAAAAGAAGAGAATTTGTCACCAAACTTCAATTCTGCATAATTTTAGAGGTAGAAAGATCACCTAGACTCTCCAATTTGTTCTGGGTTTGGGGAAAGCTGTGGCACTCTTCTGCCTTTGGGGCTAAAGGATAAAGATAAATCAGCTGCAATAAAAACATGCACAAACCCACAAATTGAAAGAACAATTAAATGTAAGGAAATATAAAAGAACTTACTTGAATTAACTTTTGAAAAATTCTGGTAATTCCTCCTAATTGAAGGGGACTGTTTCACAGTAAGAGGGGCAGTCACTGGTCTGCTTTCTTTGTTTTGTTGAAATCGCCTGTATGTATTCACAAATTTCTTAGGTTCTGAATCATTGATGGCCTTCTTTTCTGGTCCACTCACAACTTTTTTATTTTCTGGTTCATTTGCAACCTTATTATCTTCTGACTCATTCACAACCGCCTTCTTTTCTGATTCAGTTGCAAGCTTCTTATTTTCTGGTTCCTTCATCACAACTTTTGATTCCTCAATACTAATTTCCTTTACATCCTCCATAGCAATCTCAATTTCCTCATCCACTTCTTCTTCCTCTTCCTCTTCATCTCCTTCTTCTGCTCCGTCGTCCACGACAGCATCCGAATCGCCATTAAAGGGCACCAATGATTCTGGAGAACATATAACCCCACTCACATTGTCTGAATTCGTGGAGATGGCCTTGTCTTGGCACACACCGAAATCCTTGCAATTTTCATCAATGTCGTTCTTTTCAATTTCAGCTGGAATCTCTTCAATTCCACCATCTGACCGATCAACCTCATTTGTTGATCCATTTTCCACAACCCGACCCGTCTCTGATTTCGTCTTCCTCAATTGGACTGAATTCTCCGCATTTCCATTGATTTGATTTGCGGTCTTAATTGAATCTGATTTCGATTTCCTCAACTGCCCAGAAACCCTCTCAACTCTTTCGCAGGATTCACTCACCTCTTTGCCCAACTCAGCGGTTCCCTTTGATGCTTCAGATCTTAGCTTTCTGGTCTGAATTGGGCTTCTCTCAAATTTATCTACAGTAGCACCGATTTCCTTGCTTGCTTCAGTCTTTAGCTTCCTCGCCTGAATTGGACTCTTTTTTATTCCATCAGAAGAAACGCTGAGCTCCTTACACTGTTCATCAGAATTCTTCTGTGGCTCTGATTTCCCTCTGGATACCTGAATTTGGTTCTTATCGAACCCATCAGAGCTATCTGATCTCCAAGTTTTTCTCTTCCCACTTGCTGTAGGACCCCCCATTGAACTTCTTTTCAATCTCGTCCCATTATTCACTCCTTCTTCAGGATTTTCTTCTTCGCCATTGAAGACCTTGATTCCACCTTTCACTTCATCACTCTTCATTCTGCTCTCCCACACTGAACCAGCAATGACACTACTTCTAGCCGCAGCTCTCCTTCTACTAACTTCCATCCCAAATTTATGTTTTTCTAATCACGCACTCTCTCTTTCTCTCTCTCGCCTAGCAATCAGTACTGTAATGGGGCATAGGCTGATAATGGATAAGAGGCTTTCAGCTGAAGAAATGGCGGTTGGTGGGGTGCAGCATTGGGATCCCTTTGTAAAGCAATAGAGAGAGGATCAGATTGGGGAGCAACAGACAGTAGTTGGTCTCTTTTCTTTTTTTCTTTTATCTCTGTTGTGATGAACTGGGAGATTGTGAAGAGGTGAAAAAGTGGAAAGGTGGGAGGTAAATTTAGGTAGGGTTGAAATGATTAGGGTGTCAAGGATAATCACTTTTTTGAGCATTCATGATTCCCTTGACTCGAGCATCACACTCACCGAGGCACACAAAAGTTATTACTCTCACATGCAGATGAAGACGCTTGCTTGATTTATCATCATTAAAGAATTAATAGAGATATTTGTGGGCTTCTGGAACGAGCCATTTGATTTCCTCTACTGAGCTCTGCATATTAAATGTATCAGACAAGGTATTAAGACACTGCTGTTTGTCGTTGTAGAAGTGCTGGCAGATGACCAAAAGCACCTCTAAAGTTACTCTGCTATGCTTCAACTTCAAGTTTGGAGATAGTAATATAATAGCATCATGCTGAAGCTTTCCAATGCAGGTTCTTTATTTGTCAAAAGTCCTTGGTTTAATTAATTGAACCATAGAATTTGGATGACATGGATACCACTAATGATGGAGAAAAATGTAACTTGCATTTTTAAAATTCAATTAGATAAAAAAATGAATAATTTAGATAATAAAAAATTTGTTTTTCTTTTTAATATTTTAGATTCCAATTTGATAGAGCATCTTAAAAATATCTAATTCTTTTAAATTCATCAAATCAAACGTAAATTATTCCACTTAGATGGATTGAGGGAGAAAACTACTTACAAAATCCAAGAATCCTTGTTGTATGTGAAAATTATAATTATTTAAATTATATTACATGCACTCTCTTACGAGGGAGTTGTGAATATTAGAAAAAGTGTAAACAGGAGATGTACACAAGAAAACTTGTATTGTGTCCTTTTAGTTTTGTTGGCGTTGAAGGTGAATACAATACTTTTTAGATGTACCAGATGCGTTTATATCTATTGCTTAGGATTAAGATAAGACAATACTATTTATATGTGCCACGGAATGCATTCACAAAAGTGCAGAGAATGATATTCACTAACGCCAAAATAAAACCAAAGAAAGGTGACAGATACAATCTGGTTTTTATTGAAATTTGGTTCACGGGAAACCTGCTCAGAAACCACAACTTCTCTGCTTCTTCCCCATTTGTCCACACCACGTTGCCTTCATGGAGATTTTCTTCCAAAATATGGTTAATTTGTTTCATGTAAAGTTGAGTGAAGCAGATCTCATCTTATCACTTTTATCGTGCAGAAATTTTGGTTTTAATAAAGACAAGAATAACAAATCCTTTTTTGAAATTATAAAATATTAATAAAATAATTCTTAAATTATAAAAATTGTCATAATATACGGTTTATATAATTTCTCCATCTATCATATTATTTAAAGATAAAATTATATATAAAATATTATTTCAAAATTATTTATTTATTTTTATAATTTAAAGATTATTTTATCATCATCTTATAATTTCATAAATAAACTCGTGAATTTTGCCTTTAATTAATTACACAAACTAAATCAATCAAGACATTAGGATCATTAAACTTATATTAATATATTTTCTTGACCTATAAGATAATATATTTATTTGTAATTGATTTATTTTATACAACTTGTATAAACTCATTCTATTCGAGCAGTTGCCATTGACTAAGTTGTTAAAAAAAGCTACCTCCTGCTTTACTCTACTCTTTAGTGTTTTAACCTTTTGTTTGATTTACATCTTAAATAAAGTTGATTTGATTACAGATTACGATCCACAATCCATATAAATATACTTTAATGCAATAATAAAATCAACTAGAAAGTAGAAGTTGTTTGTAATTGTCCCATCAATGGCGGTGAAAAATAAATAAAATGAAATGAAAATAGGTAAATTTGATAGGAGAAAGTTAATAATTACTGCATTTGGGGGAACGTTTGGCGTAACGGTGAGGGTTAGAATCCAACAACACAAACTTTTGGATGGACCCCACATCACTTTAGCATGTGATATGTGAGTCCAAATCATAATTAAGGAATCCATTTTTAGATGACGACAAATTCAAGTTTTGCATAACCCAGATGCTCACCGACACTAGTAGCTCCATCCTGGATATTTTTTTTTTCCTTGAAAAAATATTGATTTTAAATTTTATTATACATAAAAATTCTGTAATTTCATTTTTAATATGAAAAAAATCCGAATTCTCTTTTTGGGGGCTAATAGCAGTTGCTTTTGCTTTTCTTTTACATGTAATTCGAATATAGAAATTATAATTTTGGGTGACAGGAGGAAATTAACTAAGTCTTGATGATTCTGATGTAGTTTATTCAACCTTAGCATTTTTTTTTTTAAAACAAAACTCCAACGGACAAGTTTGAGTACGCCATTGTGTTTTACTTTGAAATAAATAAAACAAATACTTCAAGAAAAAAATAATAACATCATACTTACCTCTATCATTCACATTTGTAATTAAACTTATTTTATTATAAATTGTACAAAACTCATAAATAAAAAATAGATGTCAATTTACTTGTCATTCACCTTTTTTTTTTTCATTTTTCAGAAATATGTGAGCTTAGAGATTTTTAAAATTAGATTAGAGATGTGGAATTATGGAGTCAATAATACAAAGGAAGTCGAGAAAATGCATGTGCACAAGTAGACGACGTTCGTGAGGGGCATAAATCCAGAAAAATGTACATAGAAAAATGAAAAGATTAAAGAATTATTTGATTTATATAAAAAAAAAATTTTAAAAAAATAAATTCACTTATTAATTTGTAAAAAATATTTAAATTTATTTAATTGATGATATAAATTAAAAATTTTCATAAATTTTTTTTACCTATAAAAAGAATAGATAAATAATTTTTTATATTTTATAAAAAATAAACTTTTTTAAAAAATTATTTTATCAATTAGCAATTAACTAATTAACATAATTTTTTTTTTCAATCAAACAAGCTACTATTTGTGGGTGGAGCTATGTAATTGGGTGAGAGTGCTTGTTAAGAGATAGAAATTTATGAAATGAGAGGTGGATGTTAATTTGTCGGGATGAGCGTCATTGGAGAGCGAGGATGCAAAACGACAGTGAAAGTGCAGTAACAATATTGTACCGTTGAAGCCACGTGACTTGAACGCCGCAGAACGTGCCGCGTGGTTGGAGCAACACAGTCTGTACTGCTAGTCCCTCCGAGCGCCACCGATCCCATCACATTATATTTCATTAAAATAATATAATTCAGGCCACGTACCTCGGTAAACGGTCACGCAAGACTCAAATTGACAATAAAACAAACTCTGCGTTTTTGCTCACTATAAATAATTTAATTCAGTAAACAGACAGGTTCGTTTTTGAAAAAAAAAATAATTTACATTTTATTTTAACATCAATTGAAATTTTTTTGGTCGATACCCAAATAAAATTAATAATTAATTTAATATTAATTGAATTATTTAGAAATAATTTTAGTGAATTATTGTTTTTATAAGACGTGAAGTAGTTCTGTATATAACCCAAATCGAAATACAAGATTTTAATTAACTTAATATTTATAATAGTAATTACTTGAATTGTTTTAAAGTCCACAATTAATATGTTATTTGTTGCAAATAAAATAAAACAATGTTATTTAAAACTAAAATTTTGCATACACAAACATTAAACTAAAATTAGGAATATGATCCTAATTTAAAAATGACTTTAAAAATTAGTTAACAAATAATTTTAACTTCTATCATCAAATTAAGAATTAATTAAAAGATGAAATTATAAAAAATAAAATTAATAATAAAAATACAGAAGATCCCTTAAAATAAATGGAGAAATTTATCTATAAAAATTAATTTAACATTTAAGGACTCCATTGATACTCAAATAGAATTAATCAAACTAATATTTTAGACACAAATATATATCTATTTACTCAAATTTAATTTGAGGAGATGATACTTGTAAAAGCGTCATCGTTTTAGGTACCTCTGCGTCGGTTGACACGGAAATAAAGGTTTTAAAGTGTCAGTGCCATAGTCATTATGACAAACATATCCTTCTTGGAACCACCCTTTCTCTTCCATCCATACTTGCTGCTATTAAATTAAGGAAGGAGCGCTCTGTTATCCATCACATGCATTCACAAATAATTATAATCACTGAATTTCATTTAAAGAATGCTAATTACTCTGTTAAGCCATTACAATCTACAGTCATGATTTGAATCTTTTAAGCTTAAGAAGATAAATATTCATAATTATCAATAAAAAATAATTATAAATTTTAAAATCATTTTTATAACTATTGTTTATTTTTTAAATTATAAATCATTAATTTTCTTGTTTATGATTATAATACTTTATTTTATTGTTTAAAATATATCTTATATTTTAGAGGAGTCAATTTTTCTTCATTTTCATTTTTTTTACCACATGCAAGGGTCTTGAAAAACCTTTTTTTTATTCTTTTTATTTGTTATTTTAAAAAATAAAATATACTTATTATTGTATTTCAATTTCGGCAAAAAAAATTATACTATTTTATTTTTCACCCAAAAATTAATTAACATGCAAAGTAATTAGATATTTATAAATATAATATAATAATTAAAATAAAGGATAAATATATTTTTAATTTTTTAAAATAACAAATACAAAGAATAAAAAAGACTGTCCAAGACGCGAGACAGAGAGAGAGAGAGAGAGAGACAATCGACGAGGTAATTCCCAATTAAAGTGGATATGATAGTGACATTGAATGCAAAACAGTTTTTTAGAAGTGACGAGCAAAATTGTAAGCATCCCCACCAACTCCAATAACGGTCTTAAGCAAAAAAGATTAATTTATAATATTTTTATTTCCATAAAAAAATCAAATTATTATTAATAATTGAAACAATTTCTATTTATAAAAGATGAAAAAAGTGTCTACTTTTTAAAATATTAAAGGACCCAAATAAGTGAGGTATTCAACCACCAATAAACAGCTGTGTTTGGTGCTGGTGGATACACATGCTTACTTACACTCCACCAAACGCTTTGAATTTATCTGTGCGGCAGATTCTAGGTTTCTTTCGGTTTTAAGTCATTAGCTGCTCTTTACCAAACCTATGTTATTTGAATAATGTTACTAGCACTTGGAAATTACTTGCGTTAAAAACTAGGCTGCATTTTCAAACATAAAATGAAACCACAAATTTTTACCACATTCTAATTATTTATGTTGATGCTTTAAAAGTAAGAAAGACAAGTGAGAACTGCGAATTTTTCAAAAATTTCTATGCTTACGGATTTATGTATAATAATTTTATATTAATCTTTTAAAAATATAAAAATTATATATATTACATAAAATTTTAATATTTAACTTCCTCGAAATAAAAGTCCTAACTCCGTCATCTTGTACTGTCTTGTTAGCCATAGCCCTCCTTACATTCTTGCACTCACAATGAGTACATAATTAATCCATCTTAACAGGAATTTTCTTAGCTTTGTTAATTGTGCTTCCACCAGATGTAAGTAAAAGATAGATTTCTAGCCTTTGAGAACAAGGAAGGAATATTATGCATTTATCTATAATCTCATTGTTTCAATGAGAAGCAATATTTGACTTTTTAAAAGAAAAACAAATCAGCATAGAAACTATACAAGAAGATATTAAAATATCTAATCCATTGGAGTTAATATATTGTGGCCAAAATATCAGACAGGGAGTAGAAAAAAAGTGAGAAATTGAATCTTCTGCTTTTCTGGGAATTCTTTACAAATCATACAGCTCCTGAGTGGAGATATATACAAGTTGGGTAGCATAGATCATGATCTGCAACTCCACCTTCTCTGCTGCATGTAAACAATAATCGAAATAGATAAATTAGTATAAGGAATATGACATTCATTACGAGGTTAAGGAAAGAAATCAAACTATCTTACGTTACTGTTTGTAGTATGAATTTCTTATACTTGTGCCAATATACATGCTTCTTCATCATCATCATCAGAACCATTCTGGTTCATATTCTCAGTTCCTCTGTTGATTTTCTTGCTAAGGTAGAGGGTATGCTAATTCTCAAAGTTAGTAGTTCATCTAACTAAATCATCAATCATTTGCAATTGCTGGTCCGGATTGCAGTAGGTAATATCCGTTCTGATTCACCCATCTTTTTCTCGCTTTCTGCTGTCTTCTTGATTTCAAGCTCGTGCTGCTTGCAGTTTTCTTCATGGGCTTTGTTGAACATTCTTGTGAAGTTGAGCAAAGTTGACATGACTGTAGCAAAAGCTTGTGAGAATTACCCGATAATGAATTTTAAAAATAGTAGATTTATAATCTGTTCATCGGCTGAACAGCATTATAAGTACATTTATAGTGAGTATTATAAATCATAAGCAGTGTTTTAAAAATCATAAGCAGCCTAGCAGTATCAAAAGTGCATTATCCGTATATCGTGAACCAGCATACTCTTAGGTAATTATAAATTCAAGTACGAAGCTATAATATAAAACATAAACGGTGGTGTTACTTATATAAGTCATCAAAAATGTAAATTGCATTGAGATAGAAACAAACCTTGCTCAAAAGGGCAGCGAGATGGATCTTCACCAAAAT
>JANHAO010015606.1:0-14747 GCA_026873985.1 Saraca asoca | reverse complement strand
GTGAAATGAATAGAGTCTTCATTTGGATGCTCCAATAATTATATGCTTCCCCATTGAAAATGAGAATTAAGGTTTGGGTATAATTGAAAGTTGGTAAATTAGGTGAAGGAGGGAAGGCCATTGAGTAGGATCAACACCACTCTGATACCACTGATAGTTTTATGGAGTATGGAAATTATTCAAGAAGATTTTGTTTTGTGTAAAATAAACTTGGTTTTGTTTAGTGTAAAATAAATGGATGTTGGCTTTGGTTTTGTGAAAGATGATGTGGTGTAGATTTTGGCTTGCTTGAGTGGAGAGAGAGAGAAAATTGGAAACTCCTGTTTATTGTGCACGGGTAGGAAGGTAGGAAGCTATTTTTTTTATTGCTTTTGGTGTGTTTTACACAGCTTGGACTGAAGGCTTACAGCTTGAGGAAATTCTCTACCCTTACAGCACTACATCTGACCTATTTATAGTCTCATTAAGTCGATAATCAAACCGACTTTGTAACTTCTACAATTTTCTACAACATACTGATTTTTTTTTTCTGCAACTATTAGACTAAGTTTTTCAAGATTATTCTTCAACACAAGCTAGAAGGTATCGTGAAATTGAAAGTATTAGAATCAAGCCGAAAATCTCTCAATGATGTTAGACTACGCAAACAACCTGACGTGGACCCAGAGAGGCCAGTATTGGCCAAGTATAAGTTCACTGTGCTCATGAGATGACAAAGTTCTAGAGGAAAAAATCCTTGTAACTTGTTGCCATCGAGAATTAAAGCTTGTAACTCTTTCAAGTACCCTATTTCAGTTGGAATGATTCCGGTGAGTTAATTTGGAGCAAGATCAAGGGATGTTAAGCCAGTCAAGTTGCCAGGAGTAGAAGGTTCATCATCAATCAGATCAGTGCTATGAAGGGCAAGATGTTCAAGGTTTCTTAAATTACCTAGTGTATTTGGAATGTGCCCAGAAAATGAATTGCAGCTTAATTCTAGGATAAAGAGCATTATAGCATTGGATAGAGTGAGGAATTTTTCCATCCAAATAATTTTCCGCCTAGTAGAACTTTGTAAGATTTGGAAGTGCAAATTCTAGATAGGGAGAGAGGCTGCCTAAAAGAGAATTTGCTTTCAGATCTGTCACTTCCATTGTTGAAATATTAATTATTACAATTGGAATGTTTCCAATAAAATTGCTGAATGAAAGGCCCAATAACTTAAGATGCTGTAGAAAACCAATCTTGTGTGGGATTGTGCCTGCCATATCAAAAAATACATTTTATGTCAAAATTGTCTATCTTTTTTCATTTATATCTTTGAAAAGATAAAAGATGATATTTCGTTGCCCTATTATATAACCTTCTACGATGGAGACAATTTAGAGTTGTCAAGTTATGACCAAAAACGACACCATTCAACATAGATTTTGAATATTCTTCTTCCTAGTTTTGAACAATCTTAGTTTAATGTTAGTAAGAGAAAGATAAAATTTTGATGTGAGTCTCTCCAAAGTATTTTGATCTCACTATTATTTTTCCCTTTAGTATAATTTTTTACCATTTATTTATATGTGGTATGAGTTGAGCTTATTTTTCCTTCTTGTGATTCAAATGTCAAAATTAACCCATTTGTAATTTGTGTTACTAACACTTTACTCACCCAAATTATTATTATTATTATTATTTTATAAAAGACAAACAGAATTTTATGCTTTTATCACATAATCTTCTTCTTTATAGGAATTGAAACTAAATGAATGATATTTTTAGTAACATATATTAAAATTTTATTATAAACCCAAAATACCACTTCACGGATCAACTAGTTTAGCTAAGATGAAGCCCAGCTCACGATGACCAGCTTGACGCTTAGTTTAATTTTGTGGCTTTAAGAATAGGAAAAGAAGAAAATCATATGAAAAAAATGTGCAAATTCTATTTTTTTTTAGGAGAAATTAAGTGTATGAAATGTTAACCGAACAAATACAAATAGGTAAATTTTGATACATTATACTAGTGCAGCCTGACAAAGCCCCAGCTTATGGCGACGACCCGCAGCTAATTAAAATGCAACAACATCGGATTTTAGCTGAGCTTGTACGCAAGATAAATGCAAAGCCCCTGCTATCAAGATTTATCTCACAAGCAAGACATATCGTCTAAAATTATTTAGTGTGTAAATTGTATATTTAAAGCTGAATCTTACCTTGAGAAAAATTGTTATTACCAAGATAGATCTCTTTAAGCCTTGTCAAGTTGCCGATCTCTCATGCGATCTGTCCTATAAAATTATTGCCAGACAACGATAGATACTGCATTTGTTCGCAATCAAATAAGCAGAGCGGCAGTTTACTAGAGAACTGCTTTAAAGACAAGTACATCCCTACCAGTTGTGGGAGTCGATGGCAGATATTTTCTGGTACTTCGCCTGACAATTTGTTGGAGGTGAGATCAATAACTTGGAGTGATGAACTGTTCAGCATACTAGAAGCAATAGAGCCTGAGATTTGGTTTCCATTGATAGCTATAAATTGAAACGCGGGCGCCATGAAGAAGTTGGAAGGCAAGAAACCCAGAGCTTGCTGCTTCTTATGTCAAGTTGTTGCAGTGAAGTTATTTAAATAATGATGAAGGGATGGTGCCTGTGAAACTATTATATCGTAGGATCAACTTCTCAACTTTTGGTAAGAACACAAACCATGATGGGATGTCACCGGTAAAATTGTTGACTCCAAGGAAAATTAACTTTATCCGATGCAACCTGGCCATTTCATCAGGTAAGAAACCTTGAAACCAATTGTTTGTAAGATCTAAGCTAGAAAGGAAGGACAAGTTTCCGATATGGCGAGGGATGGTGCCGACAAGACCCATTTGAGACAGATCTATGGCAGTGAATCTAAGGTGGAAAGAACCACAAATGACTCCGATCCAACTGCAAACTGGGGTATTGGAAGACCAGTTTTTGGCTAAAATGTTATTGGGATCATGACTAATATGGTAGTTGAGAGCAAGGAAAGAAGATTGGTCGGTGGTGATGTCGAGAATGGCTGCCATACTCATGCTAACCACATAACAGTGCGACAACACTAGCACAGTTGCAAATACTACTGTTAGTTCCCATTAGATGCAATTCGTTGTTAAGTTCGAGTGAACTGATTTGTTTCTCAAACTATGTGACAACAAAGTATATATAAAAAAAGCTTGGAGTAAAGTCCACGAAATGCAAATTAAGTGGATCTTGACTTGGGACCAAATTTTAGTTTCACACTTTCAATGTGGAAAGAATCTATCCATTATTTTCTCTTTTCAAATTACTTAATTTTCATAAGTATATCACAAAAAAAATATAAAATAATACGTAAAATATATAATCAATTAAACTTAGATATGGGTGAAGGATCCACCTATGTAAAAAAGGAAAATATTAAACAAAGTATTTATTTATTTTGATTATTATTATTTATTAATTAGTTGAACAAAATGAAGTAGAGTATTGTTTCCGCCGAAAATTGCAATATAAGATTTAACGTAGTAAATAGGTGGTTGTGTAACACCTTAGAGAAAAGAAAACAAGAGAATAAATAAAAAGAATAATATGGTGGACTAAAACGAAAATTAAGAATTTTACTGTGGCCAAAGCATGAATTTTTCCCCTTTCTGGTGGTCTATAATGCAAATTTAAGTGTAGGTGTGTAATTTTTCTTTTTATTTTCCTTTTCCCCCTCTTTTTTCCTTATTTTAGGCCACCATATCTTTTTCTCTCTCTTCCCGAAGACTGGCCCTGCCTCTTTCTTTTTCTCTCTTCCTTCCTTCTCTTTATTTTTCCTGCTTCCCGGCGACATCTGCTGTCCTGCATTTCCTGCCATTCAATTTCCTTTTTTTTTTTTTGGTTCTCCCTGAGTGTGTTTTCTGCTTAATCTCTGTTTGCTACTGCTTGCCGTTGGTCAGCTATTGCTTTTCGTCCGATAAGCTACTGCCCTATTTTCAGTCTGCCTTAGCCTCACTCTGACAAATTTCCGGTTGCTCCAGCTGACCAACTTCACTTCGGATCGTCCTGCAATCCAAGCTACAGGCGTAACCGTTGCACTTCTAAACTGCTGTTGTTCAGCACCAGACAATCTTCCCTGTTCATCCTCTGTTTCGAGTTGCTTCTTGGCAAGAGCTCCGGCTCGGTTCTGCATCAGCTTCAGGCAGAAACCTGCTGTCCTGCCGGAGAGCTGATGGTTGCTCCTCTGGCGTGCCAGCCTTGTTCCATCAGCAGCTGAAGCTCCTTAGCCCATTCACCATCAACTGCCAATGTCCTCCTACTCAGCCAAGCTATACAAGCCCTGCCGTTCTCCGAAGCCATTTTCAAAGGGAGGACTAATTCACCATGAAGTCGAGAAAGAGAGATACTCTACTTCTGTATTGCCTGTACAGGTTGAGCAGTCTCGTTGAGCTCAACCGAAGCAATACTTGGCCATTTAGAGACATTCTTCCTTTGCAATCCAGCTCACTAAGAAATTCCAAAGATATTCATGAACTTGTTAGCATCGATGTTAAACAAAGGTTGCTAAGGTTTGTTCTAATTGTGGAATTAACATGGGAGAATACTATTGCAAAATTTGAAAATTCTACAATAATAAAACAAATAAGGACCAACTCCATTGTGATGAATGTGGTATTTGCAGGCGTGGTGGTTGTGATATATTCTTTCACTGTTAGAAATATGGATCCTGCTATATGCCCTGTCTGTTATAAGTATCTATTTGACTACATTAAAGGCACTAGAATTTTGAGGTGCGGACACATAATTCTTGCAGACTGTTGACAATAGGTGGCAAGTGAAATTCTATATTAGTGTCCTATCTGCTCGAAGACAATATTTGACATGTCTATAAAATGGAGGGATTTAGATTGGGAAGCAAAACGCACTCCATTCTTCTTAGGAGGTTTGGATATATATTGTCACTTTCCGTGCTTGATACACAGGTGTTGGCAGTTTGGCTATTAATTTAGGGTGATTCAAGAAAAGAAAATGTGAGGTCACCTTGCTAACAGAGGTGAATGAATAATCCTACTCTATTATAAATTCCTTTTCATAAAATAAAATAAATTTTATTATCCAGAACATTACCATTTATGAGTAAGATGAATATTGGTGTTAGTTTAACTTGAAATTTTTATCATATAATACATAAATATGAAAAGATTTATCTTAGTGTATTTCCGCATTTTATAATAATTACTGTTTATAGAATCAGTTATTTCACTTTACCATGATATATATTGAATTTATGATATTCTTGAATTATATGCTACCTAAAAAGAATGATGATATATTTTGAACTTTGATTGGAGTTGTTTCTTATTTCTAGATATATCTGATATTATAATGCTTTTTGATGGATTGTTAGCTTTCAAAATCCTGAATCCATTGAAAATTCCTTAGAAAATCCTTAAGTACACTTGTGATTAGAATATCTGTTAGAGGAACAAGGAAGAAAATATCTGAATATCTGATTAGTGTGTTTGGTGTATAATGACAATGTCTTTTAGGTACAATTACCTCTAGGAATCATCCTTTGGATTTTGATTATATTTTAGAGAAGGAAAATCCAAACTGTTTTGCTACTTGAATATTGGTAAATTTTAGGAAATCTTAATGATTTTTCCTATGTTAACATATGATGAGTATTTCTCACAATATTATACTTTACTACACCTAATTTATTAATTACTATATTTACTGACTTGACTTTTCTGATGAATTGAAGTTTCAAAATTTATTTTAAGATTGTTTCTTTTAATTGGTAAGCTGATCTTCACAAATGCACATTTTGTTGGCCCCAAAAGATGTAATAAAAGAATGATCTTGCCTTTAGTGAAAATACTCTTTTTGAAAACAATTTGGATTCTAGTTTACAATGTCTGTCAAAGAAACTTTATTGGATATTAAAAGTTGTATTGGAGTCACTAATATAATTAAGAACTCAATTACAGATTAATCAAGTTAAATCCAGTTCAGTAATTAAATAGAATTTTAGTGAATTCAGAATGCAGTAAGATTAGATTTGTAGTATAATTAAAAATGCAACAAATGTAAAGTGTAGAAAGAAATAATCAAGAGATATAGGATTTTTAACGTGGTTCGACTTTAATTGAAATCACAATTAAAGTCTACATCTACTGGACAATCCTCAACTAGATAATCACTTTCTAGTATCAAATCATAGGAATTAATAGGGCTCCTAAAAATCAATTTTTACACAAGATTTAGAATGGGCTATTGCTAACCTATAGTTACAAAAATTCTTCTATCTTCTACAGACTATGACCAACCTCATAACTTAGAGATATTCAAAGAATTATTTACTATCTTGAACTAGTTGTAACTAACCTCACAACTAAAGAAGATGCAAAGGAAAGATTAACCTCTTCCTTTGTATCTCCAATTCCTATTAACCTAGAAATCACAAATTTAAACCAAGAGTAGGATAAAAGAACTGAGATGAATATCTCAATTAACCAACTATGTGATCCTTACAAATTTGATCCAGGATTGTTAATAAAATGTAATTTGAAAAGGTAAAGATGAATCTATTTTTTGGCTTAGGTTTTTCTCTTGTTTTCACACTTGAAGTTATGAAAAACTGATATGAGAACTGCATTCTGTTGAAATGAGGTGAAGGCTATTTATAGCTGTTGTGATCAACTTTTAAAATATAACTAATTTTTTGATCTTGAACCAATTTACGAATCGATTTGTAGTGGTTACCAACTAATGAATTGATTTATGAATTAATTCGCCTATGAAGATCATCAAGAACTTATTCACCGAATCGATGCAAGAATCGATTTAGCCTTTTATGTAAAAGAGCCATGAATCAATTGCCTAATTGATTCAAAATATTTTTCTAACTTTTTGTAAAAGCATTTTTCAAAAACTTTTATTCATGAATTGATTCAAGTATATTTTACAAAATTTCTTGTGTGAATTGATTCACGAATCAATTCACGCAGTAAAAAAATAGTTTTTATAAAAAATTCAACTTGTTAAAATGTAATTGAAAACATAGTTAGAAAATATTTGTTTTAATCTCATTTCAATTAATTTATTTCTACCTCAATTGGATCAAATCTGGTTAGAACATACTTACAAAAGATCCTAAAAAATAATAAAAAGTACTAAGACTAGTGTTGGATCTCTTAATCTCATGAATGTCACTTGATCAACTTGCATCAACAAAATGAATAAACACTAAAGCATATTGTTAGATTGTGACATCAATTAAAATTGTTTCTCAATGTCAAAACTGAAGAAGACATGATAGCAAGGCTAACATGTTTTACCATTTAGATTATGAACATGAACTATAAGTGGAGTTTTGGTTTTCCTAAAGGATTATCTGCTTACTAAGTTTTTGTGAAACTCACCCTATTTCCTTTCCTATTTTTCAGATATTAAAAGCACCCCCACTATCCACCCTTACCTATCAAGTCCAAGATCTCTTCCATGACTGTGTAGATTATTTCCTGTAGAGCTTAAAGGTATATGAATGGTGTAGATATTGGCAATTAGCATTATTGTTTTGTGCATGTGCAGTTGGCATTGTTGTAATGTGCATATCATTTGTCCTATTGCCACTTAGTAGATTATAGACTTATGTTGTTTGGGATTTTGTGATTTTGATTTTACTATACAGGTTATGTATAGGACATGTAGTCCTTGTTTGTTGTATTGACTTTATGCCTAGAACTCTAAAAAAATAGAGAAAATTCTATCAAATTTTTAATAGAAATTAAATTGAAATATCTAATTTATGCATCAATTTGGTAGTGGTTTTAATTAAGTTATGTTAGATTCGAAATGAGTCTATGTTGTTAGGCTTGTAGAGAGTTTTCTAATAGTGACTTTCTATGCTGGTTATGTGTCATGGATCAGGATGTGACAAAATTGGTATTAAAGCATGGTCTAGGGTCTAGGCACATGATTAGGGGTCTCCAACTGTCAAATTGGGATAGACATACTGATTTCATGTTAGTGCACCCCGAAAGCATTACACATGAATAAGGATATATTGATTGCCACACTATGAATATGTTGAAAATCTCTGCATCACCTAAACCTTTCATTCCTACTTATACAAATGTATTTAAATATTGTCTAGACAAATCCTTCTGTTTGGTAATAGGAAAGTGATCAAGGAATTGCATAAAAGTGGTTACTCCTTCAAAAGTGGAAGAGCACTCTTATGACATACTATAATAAGCAATTTGATGAAGGATATGAAAATATGATTGCCTCTATTGCAAATTCTAGTTTCAATAAGTATCTTCTTGAATACATTGCCAATATGCTTAAGGAGGCCTAATTAGAGAGAGAGATTGATGATATTGATATGAACTTTAATTTGCATTTTCCTCCAATTGGCTAGCTTTTTGATATTGATTATAAAAGGCCCTCAAAGAAGTCCTTTTAAACTAAATGTTGCAAGGTAGGATTATGGTTTCCTGGAAGTAAATTTAGCAATCCTAAGAAATTTGGATTGTCAATTACTCTTGATAAAGTGACAATGGATATCCAAGATGATCCAAAGGAATCTCTGGAGGATGCTACTTCAATGTATAAATGTGAAACATTTGAAACTTTAGAAGTTGTACTAAAAGGGACTGGGCACATGGTTGCTATGCACATCAGCAGTGATATATCCTTTAGGAAATATGTCTACAACATCTTTATGGATAAAGCTCTAGTATTAACTAGCCCTACATTAGAAGGGAATAAAGTGATAGATTCCTTTCATCAATTTGTAGAGGTTAAGTGGCTACAGAACAAATCCCTCCAGAAGTTTGAGGATGCCCAGTGGCTTTTTCTTCAAAAGGCTATAGAAGAGAACCTTCTTCAAATTAAAATAAAGTTGCCTGATGATGTGCTAAAAGAGTTGACAATGATATGCAATGATCATTTTCTCAATGATGGAGAAAGAATGTTTGGTCAGCTTTAGAATAAGCAAGGTAAATTAGTCCTGCAAGATAAAATTAGCTAAAGGATAATGGTACTATAGAAAAGGGAGGTTGCAAATCCAAGGTCATGGCTTGCTGTTAGGGAACAAAGAGGCCAGGGACTACATTTGTAATGTTGGACTCCAGAGGAGAATTGGTTTATGTGTTGTATGCTTGATCACTCATACTGTGATCTCAAAATATAAATGACCAACAACGTAGGAATTATGATCTACAACATGTTCTTAAACTTCATAGCTATCATTAACCACACATTATTGTTCCAAGAGCTACTAACGCAATGTGTATGCAGTTAAGGGAGGGCATAACAAAGATTTCTATGTTGATGGATGAAAATTCTCAAAATGATAGTGAAGAGATAAAAGCATTGCCAACAATTGTTTTAGGAGAGGAAGGTTAACCTCACATTTATGATGATGAAGAGATTTCCAAGGACCAACTTTGATGGCAGCAAGGCATTGTCAAGAGAGCTGTTGCTTTTAGGCATTACCTTTTAAACCCATTAGCAATGGTTACAACACTATATGGTTCCAATAAGGAGATTTTGTCAAGGAAGCTGACACCATTGGAGCAATTTTTGAAAAGTGATGAGAAATTTGAGATAATTGAATGGGTCATGGTCGATACTACTAACCAAGTTAGTATAGACATAAATTTAGCCATCAGCTATGACTGGTGTTTTACATTTTTGTTGTTTATTTCTAGCCTTGGATTTAGGAAAGTTAGTCTATTGCATTGCGAATTACTTGGTGATACAATTGTAAGAAATCAAAGGAACTTAACTAAATGTGGATTGAACAGAAAAAAGGTTTTCTATAATGCAGTGGACTTTCTGTTGGTTTCTTGTAATGACCCAATCTATCCTGATATTGTTGCCAATGTTCTGGATCATACAAGAATTCTTCTAGAGTCATATTATTTAGTTAAGGAATTAGCTAAGGTTGTTCATAAACATTATTTTTAGGAAGATCTTATTGACACCCAACTAAATGCAATTGAATTTATTCTTGCTTGAAGGTTTTAAACAATTATGCAGATAAGCTAGAATTAGAAAAAGGAGAACATAAAAGGGAGACCCTTTATGATATAAAGATGGAACTTCTTGATGGATTTAGAGATCCAAGGTGACCCAATGATGAACTAACTCAAGATGAGGAGTTCTTTATGATAGCTAAAGAAATTGGGGATCTAACAATTGGAAGAAGAAAAGTTCAAGCAATAATTTTCCAATTGCAGTCCAAATTGGCATTCTATTCACTTGACTCTGGATTTACCAGACTCACTAGAGTACTGTTTAAGGAAGACTTTTAAGATGAAAATGAGGATATATCATTAACAATGAATTTGCATGAAAGTGTTGTCCTTACATGCAAGATCAGGCTAGTTGATAAAACTAGATACCAAGTGGTTCTTACTTGAAAGGCTAGTGAACTGAAGAGGGAGGGAGATCAAAGTTTCCATGACAAGAATCTCTATTTTTGTGAAGGAAAGATAGCATTGCCTAGCCAACCAGGGGAAAGTAATAAGGGGAAGCTTACAAATAAGCCTTTCCAACATAGGATTATTTTTCATCCCCAATTTCAAATTATAACTGTAGATCAAGCCAAAGGGTTCCTTGTAGATTAGACTATTAGGGAATATATTTTTCATCCAAGTTCAAGGAGTCCCTATTATTTAACCTTAACTTTTAAAATATTTGATGGACTTTATGTACACAAGGACATTATTGAAGGTGGAAAGGATAAAGACAAGCAAGGTTTGCTTGGACTTGCACTGATATTAAAAATAGGAAAGAAATTATTTGAGAACATAGATAAGGTTAATGCCCTTATATCTATTTCCTTGAAAAGCTTCCATTCTTTTATGTTTGTCTTGTATCAATAATGATCACTACTTTCTATGGGTTTGGTCACATCCTCATATATGTTAGGTTAGTAATTCCTGTTCTTCATAAGTCTTTGCGTGTATACTTTAATTATTAAATATTGATACCAAGATCATTTGGATTATTAGTTTCTATAGTACAATGTTGATAAATCAAGGCTTGAATAGGGAAAAGTATTAAAGAAGATAGACTACAAAAAGATTGGGAGGTCATAACACATGTATTAAAATGATAAGAAAGCTCAGTTCACATTACTTAGCCCTAACCATGTACTTACATGAAAGGTTGTTTGATTGGCATACTAACTAGAGATACCTCTACAAATAACAAAGGTGATCAAAACTCAACTTCAGTTCTTTTCAAGCTGATACCTGCCAAGATAGTGCCTAAGCTTTTCTTAGTACTAAGTGAGGTTAGAGCTGAGTGTGAGGAATTTAAGCACCTAAAAAAGTTATAGGACATATGTTTGAAGTTAAAAAGATACAATACCTCCTCAAAGTTTACATGATTAGCCTGTTATTAAAAAAAAAAACAAAAATTAAGATCCAACTTGCCTTGTCAAAATTTTTTGCATTTATTAGGTTTTTGCCAAATACCTAAAAGGTGGTAAAGAAACAAAAATGGATCTAATGGTTATGGAGAATTTATTTTATAGTAGAAAAATATTAAGGATATATGACCTGATGAGCTTGGCAAGATTAAGCACAAATCGGATATAGCTGGGACAAATAAAGTAAAATTAGACATGAATTAGTTAGAAATGTTGATAACAAAACCCATATTTCTTAGGAGCAGGGCCAAGAGAACCTTTAGGAGAGCATCCATCCTGTTTTTTATGTTAACTAGCAAATCAAAAAGCTCTACTCCAAAGAATATCCTTTTGTGAAATGAGGCATGATGAAATTGACATCAGATCATGGTCTAAAGTCCAGGTGCATGGTTAAAGGTCTCTAATTGCCAAATTAGGATATATGTATTGAGGTTGTGTTAGTGTGCCTAGGAGCACTAAACATAAATAAGAATATTTTAATACCTACTCCATGAAATATGTTGAAAATCTTTACAATTCCTAAATCTTTCATTTCTACTTATACACATATCTGAATATTGCTGAAACAAATCCTTCTGCTTAACAATACGAAGATGTTGCCCAAGACTAGATCTTTGGCTCATATTGGACATTGATCTAAAGAATCGTCTGAGAGAGCTTCACATGAACGATCCTCTTCAACACCACCACCTTGAGGTAGAGATAAAGCTAGAGGCCAAGATTGTGCTAGGAGATGAGGCAGGGTTGCATTTGAAGAAGTGTAATTGCAGACTTTTCAACTTGAGGAAGATGCTCCTTCTACCTCTGGAGCTTTAGTTGGCCCTTCTCCTTTGGATGTTTTGACTTGGGCTAGAATTTACAAAGAGTTATAAATGAGTTTATCAACAAATTGACCCAACAAAGACTTCAGAGACAATGACAAGAAAGGCTAGAGGCATTAATACTGCCACCCCTCCACCTTCTACAGGACTAATGCCTATTTCAAAAGCTCAAGCCTCCTTATTATTCACGTATAGGGTCTTCAATAGATCTTTTCCTATTTTTAGATCAGATTGACTGGCTACGGTAGGTCATTAAGTGCTCAAAGGATATTGTTGTATGGTTGGTTGGATTCTAGCTAGATGGATCCGCTATGGATTGGTACCGTGGCTGGGAGAGTCCTAGATCAAGAGAGGAAAGACAAACACTTGGGAAATATTTCATATAGCTTTCCTACAACAATTCTTTCCTAAAAGGCAATGATATGGTAAATTGTAGGAATTCAACAATTGAAAGCAAAAAGGGTTGATAGTCTCTGAGTATGTTGTTCAGTTTCTTCATTTATCTTAGTTTGCAAGGCATGTGATCTTTATAGAGAAGGATAAGGCCAAAAAATTTATTGATGGCCTCAATGATAATTACTTCAATGTTATTTAGGTTTCTGAGGGCACTACATATGAACAATTGTATAACTGAGCCATAAAATTAGAAGTGAGGTTTATAGAAAGGAAGAAAGAAAGAGATGCTTAAGCAAGTGTAAGAAAAAGATCAAGATATAAGGATACAAGTAAAGATTCTAAAAGATCATTATCCTTGGCTTCCAATGCACCTTTTTCATAAAGGCCTGAAGTGTAGTTTCCCCCACTTAATTTAGGTAGAGGTAATCCGAGCAAAAGACTAACAGGTGTCACTTCTTCATGTCATCATCCGTATAGTGGATCTAGTTCTAATTATCCTATTCTGGTTAGACTTGAGACACTAAGACCATGCCAAACTTGTGAAAAAATTTATTCAGGGGTTTGTAAATGGGAAAACAAAGCTTACTTTAGATATGGTCAGATGGGTCATATGGTGAGAGACTATCCTTATCCATGAGCCCTACCTAGTGGCAACAAGGCTATGGGTGCATTAAGAAATGTTTTACCCCAATCTATAGCATCTGTGAGACCCCCACTATCTAAGTTTGGTGGGAAAAGGGAAGGTAGATGATCTTTTAGCAAAAGTTATCATAGTAGACATGGAGCTACTACGAGAGTGTATTTGCTGACTAGGCAATATGCCTAGGCCTCCAATGTGGTAGTTATAGGTACTTTATGAATTGATTTTATTCTATCTTATATGTTATATGATCTAGGTGTAACCCACTCGTTCATCTCTTCCTATCTTGCATTATGACTTGCTAGACCCTGACTCCATTTGGAATCATAGTTGTTGGTATCTATTCATTTGGATCAAACATTAATTGCTTATGATAGGGTATCTTCTCGTGAAATTGATGGGCATGGGACTGTTTTACTTGCTAATTTGATTGTGTTAGAATGGTTGAATTTGATGTTATCTTGGGCATGGATTGGTTATCAACATATCATGCATGTGTAGATTGTCACAATAACACTACTATAGAATTGGTCTTTAGCGATGGTTCAATGGTGGTAGTTCATCTAAACCACTACTAAAGACACAAATTAATGTTGGAGGTAGTTTTTTAGTGGTGGTTTTGCTAAACTACCATTAATAACTGTTTTTAGCAGTGGTTCATTAATGGTGGTTTGAATAAATTGCTGCTAAAAATTTTATATCCCAATTTTTAGCAACAATTTTAATGAACTGTCACTTATTATTAATATTTAGCAATGGTTCATTAGCAGTGATTTTGTTAAACTATCACTAAAGAAAACTGTCGCTAAAGACATAGCTAAGTAAAAGGACTAAAGTTTGACTCCTCTGAAATGCAAAAGTGACAGTTTTTTTAATAAACCTTTTCATTAAATCAGGGGCAACCACAAGGCATGTTTGGGTTATTAAAGCTAAGACATTGACTCACCTCAACTTTCACAAGCACCTTACTCACTCTCTAATGGCTAATGCTAGTCCTGCTAGGGTTTTTGCTTCCTTCTTCATTGGCTCTCTTGTTGACTCTCCTTTGAGCTAGGTGGGTACTCACAATGGAAGCTTCCATTATGACAAGGCTTTGGGTTGCTTCATGATTCGCCTTACTAACAAATTCTCAAATGTTGATCGGGACCTCCAAGTATGGCGACTGAGTAAGCTCATTCTTTAAATTCAACTTCTTTTTTGTTTGTGCCTTTGGTTTGCTAAAAAAAGAAATGTTAAATTCATTGTTTGGTTGCAGAGAAAATCTAGAGATAGGAGTTGCTTTATATTCAAACTTGAGTTACTTTTTCTTGATTCAATGAAGTTTGAAAAGTTTTCCAATGCTAAAATACTGTAAAATGAGTTGTATTGAAACAATTTAAATTTGTTGGGTTTCATGTAGCAAGCACAGCAAAAATTTTAAAATTTTGAAACCCAGCCACGGATCCATGTGCATAATATAAACCAGTT
>JANHAO010015605.1:0-14749 GCA_026873985.1 Saraca asoca | reverse complement strand
AATATCAAATAATAAAAATATAAATTTAATAAGTTTAATATTAAAAATTATTTAATATTATATTAATATATAAATTTTAATATATCAAAATTATAATTTTAAGATACATACATATATTAATTAATTAATTATATATTATTTATTATATTTATATATTACCAGGCTAACGGGTTAATCTATCAGGCTAACCTAATAGCCCATTAAAATCAGGTTAATAGGCTAACCCAATAGCCCAACAGATTAATACTTATCAGTCGCAGGCGCTTATTGGGTTAGGTTATTTTGGGTCAGTCCTTTACCAGGTCGGGCCACTGTTATCATTTTCCGTATCAATCCCAGTCTCAGACCAGGCAAAATTATACCAGTCCCAGACTAACCCATTAAATCCAACCTATTTTAACACCTCTAGAGATAAGAGAGAAAGAAGGATAGAGATAAGAGAAAGAGAATGGTAGAGAGAAGGAAAGAAACTAAAGAGAGTGAAGGAAGGAAAGTAAAGAGAATGAGAGTGAGATTATATAATATAAAATAATTTAGGAAAGTGATTTCTTTTAATTAAAAAGCGAAGTCATTTTCTTTTAAATACATTTTCTGTTGACCAAAACTTTTATTAGATCCAAATATAAGAAAGTTAGAAAAATAATTGAAAAAAAAAATATTTTCTTCTCAAACAAATAAACACTTAATGAGCATTAATATTCTTGTTGAATATGATTTTTGATAGAGCACAAATGGTAGCTAGTTGATTTAAGTAGTTAGCTAAACTTGTATAATAGGATGAGGTTTAGTTTGTTGTTGAGTTGACTGATTTATGTCGTTAACCTTGTACGGTAGGATGAGGTTTAATTTTTTGTTGAGTTATAATTTTACAATCCATTTTATAATTTTACAATCCATGGCACTATAACGATGATCTTGGCGCTGAACTATATTGGTGCTCAGTAGATAGATATATTCAAGTATGAAAGAAATTATTTATTTAATAAATTTATGTAATGTAATTTATAAACTCAATACAAAGTCCTTGGTTAGAAGTTTACAAAGCATCCTTAAGGAATTAATCTTTCCTTGTCAGAATGCGTTTGTCAAGGACCATTTCATCATTGACAATATACTGTTGGCCATTGAAATTTTGGGATACATAAGAAGATGTCAAAAGTGACAGTTGTCAAATTTACTAGAATTAATTTACTAAACTCCTAAATTTGTAGTGTTGGTTAGTCCATGTCAAACCCTTATGGTCCTAATCTATTAAATGCTACATACTTAAATGGAAGGAGGTTTTGTATTTAAATTTAAAACTTTAAATATAAACAAAATTTAAATCATAAAGAAAACTTTAATTAGGGGAAAACTTTAATTTAAAAGACGATCATATATTCAATTCACAGAATAATCACTGACGCCTAAATATTATCTTCTTTTTTTATTACTTAATCAAGAATTACCTATACGCTAGAATAATCCTTATCTTTCATCCCTATATTCATTAATTCAAGCCCAACACTCAAATTAAAATTTTATTATTAACTAATCCGGTATTAAGCAATCCAAATCAAATTAATAATAGAATTACAAATAGAAAGAGACTAAGATTGAATAATAATTTTACACTAGTACAAATCATTTAATTCATCTTACATTTCCCTTAGACATTGAATGAAAACTGGGATCATAATCATTAATACTTAATTACTACCTATACTGAACTTTCATAACAATTACAGATTAAAAAGTTTAACCAGTAGTATTCATAATAGACAATTAACTAATGGGCCTTATTAGAAAACCATCTCATGCAATCGTAAATCAAAAGTAGAAAAATAATAGATAATCAAATTAAGAATAATTTAAAATCGATCTGGTCTCACACTCATAATAACTTGAAATAAATTCCCTTGAATTGAAAAACAAGTTTAGCTACACATTACAAAGAAAAAAAAACCAGGAAAAAAAAAAAGAAAAGACCTAAGAGAGATCATGTTTTTCTACTCTAGAAGAACTGCTATTTCGATACAAAATAGAGAGGGGATTAACCCTTCATGATTCTAGAATAATCTTCAAGTAATCTTGATTTAGCTAGGATTCTAATTACTTTGATTTCCTTTTCTGGCTTTGCTTGCTGATTTTGATTAGATAAGGGCAAAATTATATTTTGATCTCTTCTAGAAAGTTATAACCTTACTTAGCATTCTAATAGACCAGATCATGCTTGAATTCCAGATTCCCAACTCAAGTTATGGGAGAGAAACTGAAACTAGTTTGGAGTAGTTCAACCTTTATAAGATTTTGTAACTTAACTTCACAACACCTTCCTCATTCAAAACAATTTAGTTTCAATGCAAGCACTACAAGCATGTTATAAATAGGGATCTTAGCTTTCTAATAGGCTTAGGTTTGCACTAATATAAAGTTTATAGCTCCATATATCATGAAAATATTGTGATTAGATCAAGATTCAATGAGGTTAGCATTCTGCTTCAACTTCTAGGCTAATTTTGAACCACCAAACATTTGAACTGGGCTTGTAACTCTTCCTAACAATTGTAAACTCTATTTTAACTTTCTAATGATATAAGAATCATTCCAAACAGAGGTCTAGGACACTAGATACAATTAAAAGTTAAAAATAATGTCAAATCACCTATCTTAATCAAAATTAATCCCTTCATAGTTCCAATTTGACCATATCATAAAATAGAATACAAATAACTCTATTTGGCATATAAAATTGACAAAAGACTAAATTCAAAAGAAATAAAATATATAAATATTGCACTCATAAAAAGCCAGAAACAATGTTAGGCTACTATTAAGATTTATTTTCACAAAGCATATGACTCTTTATCTTGGAGTTTCTTTAGAAGGTTTTTAAGGAAATGAATTTTCCACTTTGTGGATTCAAATAATGATGTAATGTGTAAGTTCAATCACTTATTGAGTTCTAGCTAATTGAACACCTTTTGAATGAATAATTCTTTCTTGTGGATTAAGAATAAGGGATCCACTATCACCTTATCTATTCATCTTGTGAGTAAATGCTCTATCTTTCATGTATAACAATGTTGAAAGCTTTCAATAGATTCAAGGAATCCATCCTTCCAAACATGCGCCAAGGATAAATCATCTTTGACATGTGGAAGATTTGGCTATATATGTCAAAGCTAATGTAGAAAGCTTTCAAAGGAATAAGGAAATTCATGAAGTTTCTTGGACTAATGTCTAGTCTGAAGGTTAGTGAAAGCAAGTCATTGGTAGTATTTCATCTTAACATTCCTAGAAAGTTCATGAAGTGTGCCTTACGAATGAATGTCAGACAGAAATTTGGTATATATTTAGGCACTTATAGATCATGTTTTAGATGTAAAGTTGATTTGTAAATAGGTTGTAGATAAGCTATCAAAGAAACTTCAAGGGTGGAAAAGCATATTGCTATCTTAGGCGGGGAAATTAACACTTTGTACTTCTATTTTGCTAAATTTAATAGTTTATCAATTCTCACTTACTCCTTTTCCCAAGCACATTATTTCCAAGTTTATAAGCATTATTTCTAAATTTTTTTTTTGGGAGGGGGGATTCAAATGGCAGGAGAATAATTCTTACTTTGAATTAGGATGCATTAGCTGAAACTAGGTGTAGAGGGCATTTGGGTCTCAGGCATCTAGATTATTTTAATCAAGCCCTATTAGCTAAACAGTTTTGGAGAATTCTAACAAATCCACAGACTCTTTTAGCTTAGATAATAATTGCTAAATATGGAAAAGGTAATTTGGAGAGAAGTAATATGCCAAATTTTATTGTTTCTTAGCATTGGAAAGGAGCAGCTCAAGCATCCCATATAATTAGTAATAAAGTCAGATGACAAGTGGGATCAAGAAGCTTTATAATGCTGGAAACTCATTTATAGTGGAATCCATCTAAAGGACAATTCTCTGGGGACACTATAGTTAAAGAATTAATTAATTAAGGAATTAAAAATTGGAACATCTGTAAACTCCAGAGTTTTTATGAAAATGTAGTTACGGTAAATATTATTAAAACCCTTCATTTCATTTTAGAGGATGCAAGAACAGTTAGTCTGGCAAGGATCAACCTTTAGCTCTTATTTCATTCGAGAAGGCTACTAGGTATTGGTTAAAAATAATCCTAGGTTCCAGAGGAACAGAGATCCTTTCTCATGGAAAGAATTGTGTCAACTTTCTCTTCCAAGGAGGGTATTAATTTTCATATGGAAGATTGGGCATAAAATGTTACCTACTACAACTTTCCTAAATCATAGACATATTCCAGTACTTTTAAACATGATGTTTAAGTAACAAAAAGAATGAGGATGAAATAAACCTATTTCTGGAGTGTGATTTTGCTCGAGCAATTTAGTTTGGCTCTGAACCATATATTTGAATGGAAAGCCTCTACCTCAAGATATAAGACAATGGATTGTCAAATGCCTATTGTAGACTACTTTAAAAAGGGATTTTCATCTTTGACATACTCACCCTTTGATGCTCATTTTATATGTTATCTGGATGGTAAGAAATCAAGTGATCTTTAAAGGCATACAACATGATCTATATGCAGTTGTGAGGATTTTGGCAACAGGGAAATTTGAAATGGTTTTTATTGCAAAAGAACAACAAAAGAAGAAATTGAATCATTCAAATTCTTTGCTTAACCAGATTACTTTGCATCAAGGTTTTATCACAACTATTTCTGGAATTCAAAGAACAAGGGATCTTACCAAATTGTTTATGGATTGCATGATCACAACCTTTTTTTCCTCTTAGATTTGGAAAAAAGGGATCTTTAGACAATGAACTACAGTCATTAAGCAAATTTGCTTGCTCCATGCCATTAGGAGTTTTCTAGTGTATGAAGATCTTTCTTTCATTACTAGAATGGTAGTTAAAGTTCTTCTTTATTAGAAAAAAACCTTCCAACTTCTCAATAGCTTATGGAAATGACCTCATTGCTTAAAGGTTTTTATTCATGCTATTGGTAGCATCCTTCACACATTACCAGTTATTTTCCTTTTTAGGCATGAACTTAGAAACTTTTACCTAGCAATTAGGATGTCCTCTCATTTTTTTTATTAAGTGGTTTCTATACTAATTTCACTATTTTCATTGTATAACAAAAAAAATTATGACATTTTCTTAGTTTCTAAACTATTTGTTTAACTAGAAAGTCTCTACCCTAAGATATCAAACAATGGATTAACATATGCTTATTGTAGACTACTTCAAATTGAGATTTTCATCTTTAGCTAACTTGCCCTATAATGCTCATTTTATATGCTATCAGATGGTGAGAATCAAGTGATCTTTAAAGGCAACAATAGCTAATGTGTGGATTGACTATGACTAAGCTAAACTGATAAAATCGTATGATTTAGGATTTTTTTTGGTAATTTCTTCAAATTTGGCTAGGATTTCTTGGGCTATTTTATGAATTTCATGAACTCATCGACATTGGGAAGCTAAGTTATGGCTTTATTGTGAGCCATGGTGACTTTTGTGATGATGTTCATCTTCTTCGTTGATTACAAAAGTAAAAAAAAAAATGTTCTCTTCATATCAAAAATTTTCAACAAATAAAGACTCTTTGTCTCAAAGGCATATAATTGAAGGCTAAAAAGTGCTTGCTTTGAGTAAATTTTCATCAAAGCTAATAAGTATTGATTGATTCTTTGAAGCTTGATTCTCTGAAATTCTCTAAAATTTACATGGGATGGAATTCTCTTGCCTTAAAGGTACTACTTATTGATCCAAACTTGCAGCAAATTATGTGAAATTAAGATCTAATCACTTAATTTAGTTATACCTTTTTGATAAATACCAAGAAACACTTTATTTTGCTAAAGAGTTTTGATTGAAAAGACCCAAGATGTTTGCCAAAATAACTCACTAGATAGTTTACTATGCTATTGATCAAAACCCTACGTCTTGGCCAAGTAAAATATCATAATTGTGTATTAGTAAGAACTACCCCATGGACAACTATCTAGAAGGTAATTCTATGAGCTTCACTACTAAAGCTATTGAATAATTAAAGATAAATTATAGGCATTCCTTGCCAGAATATTGTTAATGTTGTGATCTATTTAAAGAGGATTTAATTTTATATTGTTGTATCACATAAGAAGTATATAATATAACAAATCATTTAACGACATTTTGTATAAAACAAAAAATTAGTTTCCCCTAGTTTTTAACGTATGGCTTACTTACATATTCACTTGAAACTGTTATATAAAGTTGGTCCAAATTGTGTTTCATACCTACTAGCAAACCAGTAATTAGTTAATGAAATGGTTGAAGAAAATTGATTGATCTTAGTTTTACACTAGTTTAATTTGGATTAGAATTTTGGGTTGTGTGACTAGCAAATCATAAAAATGTGAACTTTAAATAATAATCTTGGCTTTTCATATGTTTTAGTTTGAGAATATACATCTTGCATAAAGAAAGGCTAGTCAAATCTAGAAGGTCTTTACTATCATCATATAAGTGTTAGGCAGCCCCAAGTTATTTACATAAGGAATAAAACTTCCTAAAGCTAATAGATTTATATAAAATCTATTAAATATTGCAACAAGTTTTGGTGTCTAACACAACCTAAAGTAAACATTTGGGGCTATGACTATTTAGCCTTGATCGTTCGATCATGACTGTTTGACTAGCCAAGAACTGGTCAAACTAGCCTAAACTCCAAAACACCAACTTATGCACCACTTTTTTATATAAACCAAGGTATGCACTCCTAAAAGGGGTCCTTACTCTCATTCTCCTTTTACCTTCTCTTACAAAGTCATTAACTTGACAGTTGGAGTGCTCTTCGGAGCTTCAACTCTAATCACTTATTTTCTCATTTTGTAGATGTTGAAGATCAGCATTTGTCATTAGTTGTTTGTGGCCTTGTCCTTATTTTTCTTGGCCATGAGATCATAATGATGGCAAAAAAGGTCATTCACTAACTTCTTGATTTTCTCAGTTTCTATGAGAATTCAAATTAATTTAGAGATCTCTTTAGATGGTGCATCTGAAACTCCTTTTGTCTTCAAGAGCAAATGAAGATTCTTTGGATTTGGCGATAAAGGCCACAATGTGCAATTTGGTTTCTTCCATTCTTTCTAGAGGATGGGACATCATTGACGTTTGGAAAGTAAATTGTCAGCATTGGTGAATTTTTTGTTCTCAATGATGGTTGGATGTGAATTTGCCACTGTTGATGAATACTATACTCTAAGTGGCCCATCTTGATCAGGTGTGGGAGTAAGCTTTAGCTGAAACTCTAGTAAAATTGAAAGAACAAATTCTTCAAATAATTACTAATAGTTAGATTTTTTGATTCTAGAGGTAAAAGATTCAGTAATGTTAACAACTTGCATGCCTTTGATCTTCTTTAAAGGAAAGAAAACCAAAGGTTCAAATTAATAACCACCATAGACGAAGCAATTAAACTTCTACCTTTAGCTCCATTATTTTGAGTGCTAGCACTACTGTATAACTCAAAATTAATTTCAAGTGGCCTCATTAGGTAGATGTAAGAATTCACAAAATTAGGCAAAAGTTATCAGCAGATATTCCATAGAGCAAAGAGCTTTTAAGGCCTTTAAAGGTACAATTTCTTAAATTCTAAATATAAACTTATTATGCATGGACTTTTTCTAAATATCTTGCCATCAATGTAATTGCACTTGTGGCTTATTTTTTTTATGGCATATTTCTTATTGGCTGCCAAATACTATCGGAGGTCACTGCTACATATAAGTAATCAAAGTCGCACACAAAGTGTTTGGTAAAATGTTTTGACTAGATTACTTGTTGTATTATTGGTCATGAGCTTATTTTCAGGTTATGGGAAACATTTTAGTTGTTACTTGCTTAAGTATAGACTCTATGGAATGGACTTGTCTATATAGTTCAAGTAAAAATATCATATATGGATTTGATCTATCATTGAAGTGATTGGAAACTTCATATGACTAAAGTTAGTAGATAAACAAACTCCACCACTTTCTATAGCTCTTGTGCTCAAACTAAACCAGTTTCATAACCACTAGTGGAGATATTTAATGTCACATCCCAATTCACAACATGTGATCAATGTAGAAAGTCACTTATACATAACTTTCTACAAGCCTAACCATGCAGTAAAACTTTTGATGTTACACACCTCGTATATGGAGAATGATAGATGAATACAAAACATGTAGACATGAGCATAAATCTAAACAACACTAACACATTTATTGAAATACTTTATCAAATTTCTAGCAAAAGATCTAACAAAGTTTCCCTTGTTTTTTGGACCTTGGGCACTAAGCCAATATAACAGCTAAAGGCCACATGCCCTACTCATAACCAATACAACCAGACAAAATACAACATAAGCTCAGACACCATAATGTACACAATCTACTGAGCAAGAACTACATCCAAATACATAGATGACTCGACTTTGTCAACTACCAAAATATAACCATCATTATGCATTCATGCTCCACAAAAGTCTACCCAATCAAGGAGTAGACTCAGATCCAGATGGATGTGGGTGAACAATGAGAGGGCCTCAGGATCTGAAAATAAAAAAGAAAATAGAGTGAGTTTCTTAGAAACCCAATGAGTGAATTATTCCTTAGAAAACCAATGGTTAATTTATAAATCATGTTCAAATGCAATGTAGTATAACATATATATATATAAACATCAACTGGTAAACATCTCATAAATTTTAAAGTTTCAGTTCATTGAGGAAATCAAATTCAATAAATGTACCAGTTATTAAGTCAAAATAAGAAACAAAGTACAACATTTTGTAGAATACTTATCAAATTTTATAACAAAGAAATCATTAGATTCTTTTTTCTTTCTCAAATAGTTGAATGATAAGAAAATTTCAAAATTTCAATATACACTTGGAATCCAATGGTTAATTCTTAAAGGTAGCCTTACCTAACAAATATCAATCACTATCACCTTATTCTTCTAGTAGATATTCTGCCCTTTATTCCTTTAACAGATATAATTCAATTCACAAGTGCACCTGAGGGTTTTCCAAAGAAATTTGCAAAGGATTCAAATTTCAAATTTGATTTTCAAGGAAACTTAATACTAATATATTGTATAAACCATAAGCATGAATAAAAAGGTTCAAAACCATTTCTAGTCAATTTATATATTGAATCATTTGACAATGAAATCATCCATATCATATAACACCTTTGTTCAACAATTTCAACAACCCATTAAAGTAATATAACAAGATTTCTAACATCATCATAGAAAATAATACTTAAAAGGAGTGTGTGTGTGTGTGTGTATGTTTGTGTGTGTATATATATATATGAAGTAGTACTATTTCTTACAACATATGATTTTCCTTTCAAAGGCAAATGTCTAGAAAAAATTCAAGTTCTTTAAAATCATAGTATTCTATATCAAGCTCGAGTAGATCCCTCTTAACATGAAGATGAGCCTGAGCAGATCCCTCAGCACTAATACAAACCCGAGTAGATCCCTGGACATGAAGATAAGCTTGAGCAAATCCCTAGGCATTAAATACAAGGCCAAGTAGATCCCATGGCATGAAGACAAGCTCGAGCAGGTCTGTCGGCACTAATACAATACTGAGCAATCCCCTCAATAACTTATCAAGACCAGATAGACCCTTTGGCACCAATAAAAGACCAGACAAATCCTGGGCATGAAGACAAGCCTGAGCAGATCCTTTGACACTAATATAAGACCATTCAACATTAATAAATGATTAGGCAGATCCCTTAGCACTTTAAAGACCAAGCAGTCCCCTCGATATGCAAAGATCAAGTAGTAGCTTGGCATGTGAAGGCCTAAGCTAATCTCTCAGCACTTCAAATATTGAACGAACCTTTTAGTACCAGTAAAATCTGAGCAACTCCCTTAGTAGTTATGCTAAACCTAACAGTTATTTTAGTACTAAAAAACACTCAAGTGGCTTTTTCAACATCAATTTTAGGTCAAACAACCTTAACATTAAATTGAGCTTAAGCAGCTCCATTAGTATCAATTTTAGGTCAACCAACTTTGGCATTGAAATGGACCTGAGCAACCCTCTTAGTATTAATTTTTTTGGTTGAACGACCCCTTTGACATTAAGTTAAACTTGAATGGCTCCTTAATGCCATACTAAGCTTTAAAGAGATAATAGATTTGAGATTCAAATTTGTAGCTACAAGAATAAAATTGAACCACTACAAGCCCTAAAATATGGGATGATCGATACTCAAGCTATCAAGAACTCTCATGTCTCTAATTGCACGACTAGAATCAATGTTTGCATTGAATAGAAATTAGTTAGCCAAAGAAGACAAAGGGTTTTCAAGTAAGCAGATTGTTATACTTGTCGAAGAGGAAGGGGAACAAATGACACAACCTAAAATAAATGTCTAGGGCTATGATCGTTCAACCTCGACTATTCTACCAGAACCATTCAATCTCGACCATTCTATCATAACCGTTCGAGTAGGCCAAGAATTGGTCGAACATACCCAAACCCCAAAATGCCAGTTCATGTACCACTCTTCTATATAAAAAAACACATGCAATCCTGTGAGAAGTCTTCACTCTCCTTCTCTTTTTACCTTCTTTTACAAGGTCATTACCTTCTTTTCATAGTTTTTCTTCATCATTCAAGTGCAAAAAACATTGCTACCATCTCTTCTAGCTCTATCTCTCTGGTTGATTGAAAAATCTTAGAGCTCAATTGAAGGCAATCATACATGGATAATTGAGATCAACATCTCAATTGACTAGTTTTGTATTTCTTAACCTTTCTTATTATTTTCTTTTGAGATTTATAGGGTTTTAGAAATCTGGTTTCTAGGTTTGGAAGAGTCTATTGTAATTCTTCTAGATTAACAAGATCCCTATTTAATTCTTGTGGTATAGGTTAGTAAAAGGCTTATAAAGTCTTGTGCTATAAAACCACTAGCTCAGGAGCCCAGTAAAATCCTAATATTTTCTTTTTAAGTGAAGCAGTCTCTCGATTGATGAAAGATCAAGTGGAGTAGACTTGAATTACAATTTCAATTCAAGTTGAACCATTTTAAAAATTAGCATCTTCAATTTCTCTTTCCTCACTTACATACAATTGGTCTTGCTATTTATCTTTAATCGTTACCATTTTCACACTTACTGGTTATTAATCTTCTGTATATCTCATCAAAAGAAACATTGAATTTGATAAAGGTGTATATAAATTTCCCAACAGGAAAAGGGTTAGTGAAAACAAGTCATCGATGATATTTAGTCCTACCACTCCTAGAAAGTTCAAGAAGTTTCTTAGCAGTGCCTTAGGAAAAAAATGTCGGACAAAAGTTTGGTAAATATTTAGGCATTCATATAGATCATGCTTTGGTTAGGCTAATTTGTAAAATGATTGTAGATAATCTATCAAAGAAACTTCAAAGGTGGAAAAGCATAATACTACCTTAGGTAGGGAAATTAACACTTTGTACTTATATTTTGTAAAATTTGTCAGTTTATCAGTTCTTAGTTACTCCTTTTCCCAAGCACATCATTTCCAAGTTTATAAGCATTATTTCTACATTTTGGTGAAGGGATTTAGATGATAAGAAAATAATTCATACTCTAAATTGGTATACATTAGCTCAACCAAGGTGTTAAGGGGTCTAGGTCTCAGGCATCTAGATCATTTTGAAGCCCTATTAGCTAAACAGTTTTAGAGAATTTTGACAAATCCTCACACTCCTTCAATTTAGAAAATATTTGCTAAATATGGAAAATGTAATTTGGACAGAATCAATATGCCAAATTCTATTGTTTCTTGGCATTGGAAAGTAATAGATCAAGCATCTGATATAATTACTGATAAAATCATAGACAAGTAGGATCAGGAAGCTCTATAAAAGCTAGGAAGCCATTTCTAGTGGAATCCATCTGAAAGATAATTCTTTGAAAATACTAGAGTTAAGGAATTTATTAATCAAGATGAAACTGACCTATTCTTCAAGTGTGATTTTGCTTAAGCAATTTTGTTTAGCTTTAAACCATCTGTTCGACTGGAAAATCTCTACCCCTGAGATATCATACAATATATTGCCAGATGCTTATTGCAAACTACTTCTAATTAAGATTTTCAACTTCAACTTACTTGTCCTATGATGCTCATTTTATATGCTATCTAGATGGTGAGAAATCAAGTGATCTTCAAAGGTATACAACTTGATTCATATGTAGTTGTAAAGATTTTAGCAAAATGGAAATCTAAAATGGTTTTTATTGCATAAGAACAACAAAAGAAGAAACTGACTCATTCAAGTTTTGTTCTTAACCAAATTCTTTGATATCAAAGTGTTATCATAATTACTTTTCAAATTCGAGAAATAAAGGATCTTAATAGGTTGTTTACAGATTGTATGGTCATGATCTTCTTTTCCTCATAGATTTGGAAAAGGGGACCTTTATATAACAAATTGCAATCACTAACCAAATTTTCTTGTTCCAAGCCATTAGGAGTTTTCTAGTATATTAAGATCTTTCTTTCACTACTGGAACGATGGTTAAAGTTTTTCTTTCTTCAAAAGTAATTGTCCAATTTCTCAATGGCCGACGACAACCACCTTTTTCCTTAAGGTTTTTATTCATGGAATTGGTAGCATCCTTCATACATTACCAGTTATTTTCCATTTTAGGGATGACCCTAGTAACTCTTAGCCAACAATTAAGATGTCCTCCCCTTTTTTTTGGCAACTAGTTTTGATTCTATTTTCATGGTTCTATTGTGTAACCAACAAAAAAAAAACTTGTGATATTTTCTTATTCTTTGAGGCAAAAACCTCATATGGCTTGTATTCTTTTAGACTTTAATATAAGGAACCTTAATGAAAAATATTATTATTATGGGGTTATAATGGTAATTACTTAATTACCTATCTAAACTACATGCTACCATTTCATGCACCAAGGACACTCTATTTTATTAGATAACATTTTTTATCATATAATTTCACTACCTGACTATAGGAGTATTTTGCAGAGTCCTAACTCTAATCATATTTTTCCTGTCCTATACGTATTAGAAGAAGGATATTTATTAATTAGTGCCTTCAGTGAGAATCAAGCAAATTTTCCCTATTTTCTCTACCAAGAAAGCAAAAAAAAAAATGGAAAATAATCTTTTTGTTCCTTATAGAAACACAACATCACTTCTAAATGATTCAACAAAAAAAGATATAGGATTTTTGTTTTCAGCATTTTTGGCTTTGTCTGGTAACATCACATTGATTCCTTTTGATGCTAGTCCCAAGCAACAACAATGAATGTGAGGATTGAATATGACTAAGCTGAATCGATGAAATGATATGATTTAGGATTTTCTTTGTTAATTCCTTCAAATTTGGCTAGAATTTCTCACATGATTTTATGAATTTCGTGAACACATTGGCATCAGGAAGCTGAATCGTGGCTTTATCATGAACCATAGTGACTTTAGAGATGATATTCATCTTATTTGTCAATCACAAAAGTAAAAATTATTCTTTTCATATGAGAAATCTTCAACAGATGAAGACTCTCTGTCTTAAAGGCACATAATCATGGGCCAAGAAATGCCTGTCTTGGAGTAAATCTCCATCAAAGCTAACAAGTATTGATTGATTCTTTGAAGATTGATTCATTGAAATTCTCAAAAAATTTACATGACATGGAATCCATGTTCTTCCTCAAAGGTACTACTTATTTACCTAAATTTGTAGCAAATTATGTGAAATTATGATATGATCACTTAATTTAGATATGCCTTTATGATAGATATGGGGAAATGCTTTGTTTTGCTATAGAGTTATGGTTGAAATGACACAAGGTGTTTGTGAAAATGACTCAATAGATAGCTTACTATGGTATTGGTCAAAACCCCATGGTTTGGCCAAGTAAAATATCACGATTGTGTATTAGTTAGAACTACCCCATGGAAAACTATCTAGAAGCCAATTCTATGAGCTTCACTGCTGAAGCTATTGAATAATTAAAGATAAATTGTAGGCATTCCTTGCTAGCATATTGTTAATTTTTGACATTCAAAATTGTCAAAAATAGTGGATTTTCAATGGTTTTCTGATCAATAACAAACATAAAAAAAATACTAGTTGGAAATTTTTTTTAATGTTTTGACATATGTAAATGTTGGAAATTTTTTATCATTCTTAGACATCAAAAAATATATGGTCTGGCAATGCCACATGGCATTTTTTTATGCCTATAGACATCACAAAAATTATAATGACATGACATACGTATCCATCAATACTGATGTTGACGAAACGTCAAAAATAATGATGTGGCATTACACATCATCCTTTTTAACATCTATATATGTCAAAAAAGAAGTCAAAAGTGATGATGTGTAATGCCACATCTTTATTTTTGACATCCATAAATCTTGAGAATGATGTCGAAAGAAGTCATTATACATAAAAAAGGACATCAATGAATGTTGGAAATGACAACAGAAATAATTTTCAATAGCTTTATATGTTAAAAAGGATGTCTCAAACTACAACATGACTAAAAAAAATAAATATTTAGTTGAGAAACCTTTGCAGATACACCTATAACAACAGGATTAGTAACATCTCATTTGTAAAAAATATGCCATAAACTTAACCAAATTATTACATTCAACATTTAAAAAGTTTCAAATATTCTTCAAGTTATAAAATGTCACAATGACTCATGAAAAATGCCTTAAA
>JANHAO010015604.1:0-14789 GCA_026873985.1 Saraca asoca | reverse complement strand
AAATTCCAACGGATTTGGCTATAATTCCAACGGAATTCCAACGGATTTTGTCCGTTGGAATCTCGACATTTTTTTGTAGTGAAATTAGATTAGCATTATGATTGATAGTTTTACGGGTTTGAGTACATGCTAATTAACACGGATCTCATACGTGTCAGATTTTTAAGATATATTAAACTTTAGTAAGAGGTCTTGATAGTGCATATTTTTTTTTTATAAAAATATAATATTTAATTTAATTATAATTATCACAGCTTTCTTTTTTATTGCATTTTGACCTCAAGTGATTAATGATAAAAATTTTAAAAAAACTGACACAAAATATGTGATAATTAGCGTATAATTGATTGCATAAGATCATGAATTAAGGTAGCGTTCACACATATTAAAGCGCCATAAGATCTACATTTGGAAAAGCCAGTGCCAAGCACATTCTGGTGGTTGCGATACTAAACAAATCTTGTGTTTCAATTTTGTCTCCTGTGAAGCAAAGAAGGACTCTATGCTTCCTTGCTAGTCCCTTTTAATTGGAAGAAAATTGCAATCACCAATCATAATGTATTATTATATTATATCGGATTAATGCTTTGCAATCACCAAACATTGTTTAATTGTTTATGTTAGTAAGTTGGATTAATTTATTGGATCCCACGTTTAATAATTAACCCTTATAACTTAATTAACATCAGAGTAAATTAATAAATCAGTTCAAATACTAAGTCTCTCAATTTATTCCTTAAAACATTACATTTCTCAATTTACTTCAAACATTCACAAATATGTCTCATAATACGTTTTGTATTTATAAAATTTGAAATTATGCTAGGGAATATTTCAAAATTGTGGCAATCTATTTTTGTTGTGATATATGTTAGCCCAATGTTTTACATGATTAGTATTAATGATAACAAATGGTGAGTATATATGTTCAAATAGTAATGCTTTGTTGACAGTCGATTTTGGTAATCGATCAACGGAGGGTTCAAGAAACTGAGCTACTAGTCTAATGATCGAAACGTGTAGATACAAAGTAAGATTTAAGTGAAGAGAGGAGAGAGCAAGAAGGAGTTTTAGCGTGGTTCGGCCAAAGTTTGTATGACTCCTACGTCCACAGTGAGTGTGATTCTTCTCTAATAGTGAATACAACAAATTATACAAGAGCTCTCTCTGTTACTTCTTATTCGCTCTCTTTTTTTTTCTCTCATGTTTTCTCATTTTACCCCCTTTTTATAGGGGGGTTACAATAGACAATGGTAATTTATTCGTATAAAATGATGATTACATCTGTAACAAGCATTAAATGCTAGGCGGTGAGTAATAAATGCTGGGCAAATCATTGTTAGACTTTTTGGGGGCTACGGGCCGATAGAGTACTCAGGTTGCATCTGTCAGTCACTTGGTCATTCCTCTGTGTAAGGGGGTAGAGCTCGCCAGTGCTCTTGCCAGCCGAAGCTCGTGCTTATGTGTCAAGCGGCTTACTGCAAGATCTCAAGCAATCTTGTCTTGGTTCGGGCCACGCCTTTTTCTTTTTGGGCCTTTATCCTCCTGGGCTTCTGTTGGCCTTTTTTGTTCGTCTGAAGAATCCCCATAACATCATCCCCCTAACTCATAGCTTGTTTTTGCAAGCTGGAAGTTTCCGATGTTCCTTATAAGAAAAAGGTATTGCCCCTGCAACCCGATTTGCCAATGATTGCCAGCACGCTCTTTGTCACGGTAGTAGATGGCTAGCGATATGAATTCCCGGATCTTCTTATAGCTTCACGGGTGTTCGTACCTATTTTGGGTACAGTCGAGGGAAGAGTTCCCTCAATATGATTCAGATTGGCTTGAATTTTTGGTGTTACTTGCGGCTTTGTTAGGACAACAGGACAAATTTGATCAGGAGATAAGCCAAGTTTTTAGGCGCAACACTTTTATATCGGGTGTACCCGAGCTAGTTGGTAGTGAGCTCTGGAGGCTTAGTACTTACGCACTAGGTGTGCCCGAGCTGTTAGGATGAGAGCTCTGGAGGCTTAGTGCTTACATATCATGTGTGCCCGAGCTAGTTGGTAGCGAGCTCTAGAGGCTTAGTGCTTACGCACTATGTGTGCTCGAGCTGCTAGGATGAGAGCTCTGGAGGCTTAGTGCTTACACACCTGGTGTGCCCGAGCTAATTGGTAGCGAGTTCTGGAGGCTTAGTGCCTACGCACCAAGTATGCTTGAGCTAGTTGGTAGCGAGCTCTGGAGGCTTAGTGCTTAAGCACCAGGTGTGCCTGAGCTGTTAGGATGAGAGCTTTGGAGGCTTAGTGCTTACGCACCAGGTATGCCTGAGCTGCTAAGATGAGAGCTCAGGAGGCTCAGTGCTTACACACCAGGTGTGCTCAAGCTAGTTGGTAGCGAGCTCTGGAGGCTTAGTGCTTACGCACCAGGTGTGCCTGAGCTAATTGGTAGTGAGCTCTGGAGGCTTAGTGCTTATGCACCAGGTGTGCCCGAGCTGCTTAAGATGAGAGACGAAGCATCTTTGTTTGATTTTAAGATTACGAGTGGACAAAGAGTTATACATGGATTAGCTATGCAATTCACTGCCAGGAATTCAAAAAGTTGGCTCTCCGTGCATTTCTTCTATTTCTGCGATCGGCACAATGATTATTATGCTAAACTAGTAGGCTTTATCATTAAATGCTCACGCACGCTGGTCTATCAGATCATGGGTTAGTTGGAAAGCCCTTTCATCTGACGGTGTGATTTGTTTGATTTTTGAATCAGGTAACTCCTCCTTTGTTGTCAAATTCTTTTACCCTTGTCTTGCCTTTCTCTCTTACCCAGAGACCATTCACCATCCTTGCCTGAAGAACCTTCGCCCTGTGTTGTTGGCGTTGCTAGACTAGTCTTGGTAGCAGCTTCTTCATCCTTTCTCTAGTTATTCGACCATCTTCCAAAGCATTAAGGTGAGTCTTTGCTTCTGTTTCACCATTTTATTTTCGATTCAAGGGTTTTTATGCGTGCTCTCGGTGTTAATGGGAAATGGCGATTCAAGTACATTTTTGTTTGTTATATCAGCAGTGGCTAGGGTTTTAGGTGGCGGTGACGGAGTTTTTCTTTGTCCTAAGGCCTCTATAGCCTTTCTCTTCTGCGTCTTTCTTCCGCATTTTAGGTAGTTTTAGGGGTAGTATCGTGTTTGTCTTTGGCTGGGCAATTTCTGGATCTATAACCTTTCTCGCCTGCGGCTTGATTTTTTTTCCTTCTCTTCTCTTCTTTGTAGATGTCTCAGCCTTCTAGATGTCACCCCACCTTATAGTTAGCGAGGATATCGAGTTTGAGGATATTAGGAAAATGCTTCATGCACGGGATGCAATTTCCCAAAGTGGCGAGGTCACAAGTGGGTTCAAAGTTCGCACAGGATCAGCGGGATCCGGAGCCATCCCCCCTTTCACACATTTCCCTTCCAGCATAAGATCCAGAGAAATGGGGGGGGATTGCGGAGGTGTACTTTTTTCTGAGAGGTTGTCGCGTGTTAGTACCATCTCCTAGGGACCATGCTGCTCACCCTCCGCCAAGGTTCGTGGCTATTAGTGTTCACTACCTCAACGCAGGCTTCCAGTTCCCTGTCCTTCCATTCATTATTGATTTCTTGAACGATCTAGGGCTCATGCCGGCACAATCAACTCCTAACACGTACTCCTCCTTACTTTCCTTCGCATTAATTCACCTTCAAAATGGCCTCCCCCTCCTAGCGCGAGGGTCTTCTGTTTCCTTTATCAAATTAAAGGCATCGGGCGATAGGAATGTTTCTATTACTTGTCATCTCATTCCTTGAGGTATAAAAAGGCATTGCCTTCCAAGGAGGCTCGGGGGAAATCCAAAGTGGGCCCTTATAAGACCTGTTAGGTCTTTGTGTCCTGCCCGTCACTGCGTCATCTTCAGAATTTTTCGTTTACGGTTGATCCTGGTGAGTGAGTTGGAGGAAAATATTTCTATTATTGTTATTATTTTTACCTATTCAGTTTTCATTCATCTTTGCCCCTTTCTTCGTCTCTTCCTTTTTTTTTATTTCATCTGACATTTCTTTGGGATTTCTGCAGAGGGCGTTTAAAGGGAGAGGTTGGAGTTGAGTGTTAAGGAGATCGAGGTATTGGATCAACTCTTAGTTTTTGATGATTCATCGAGTAGCTCAAGGTTTAACGAAGATCTCTTACGAGCTCACGGGTTTTCCTCAAGACTCGACATCGAGCTCATCAACAGCTCACTCGATATTGGGGTTTGTGGCGTAAAGGAAATCTCTCCAGTGGATTTTGATGAAGAAATCGATATGAACTGGTATAACTTAGTTGAGCCTCCTCCCAAGCGTAAGTGCGTTACTACCACCTCCACTTGTGCCAATCGCCCTTCCTCCCTTTTGGCTCCCCAGAAGTTAGCTCCGACCGTTCCACCTCCCGTCCTAGCTTTGACTCAGGTTGATCTTCCCCTTAGCTTATCAATAGTGGAAGAGACCTTGCTTCCCCTAGCTCTGACCTTGCCACACAGCTTCACGGATGCTAAAAAGGAGGCCGCGGGGTCACAGAATCATAGAGGTGGTGCTCTCAATTAGACTTCTCCAAAGAGGCGAAGAATTAGTAAAGGGAAGGAGCCTGGTCATAGTCCGATGCCTCGACCTATAGTCGGATTTGATCGTTCCCTTGAAGGGTTAGGGGCCAAAACTCTAGCTTTCTACAACTTTGTTCATGAGAACGTAGCGCAGATTCTGGGATAAGATGTCACATCTCTGGAAGATGATGGGGTACGAGGTAGCATCATGATGGAGACGTTGGCTAGTCACTATTTAGTGGTCTATGATGCTTCCTTTCTTCTTTCCCTCCTTTCATTATTATTATTTATATACATATTTTTTGTTTTGTCCTTGCGTTCTGATTCCTTCTGGACTGGGAGGAAGAGAGAAAGAGGTTCGAGGCCGACCTTGCTGCTACCACTGGTGAGGTAGCAAAGTTGAAGAAGAAGCTGGAGGATGTTGAGAGTCGACGGGAGAGTGCCAATGCTGCAGCGAAGAGGGGGGAGGAATCCTTCGCTAGTGAGGTGGTTGACTTTACTTCGAGGCTGGGAAAGGCCCATAAGGAATTACAAAAAAAGTAGGGAGGATATACTCCTTCTTACACAAAAGGCTGAAGGCTTCAGAGGCAGGTAGAGGTTGCTCACGAGAAGATAGATCGCGCTGTCGGGAGGGCACAGCGGGGTGAAGAGAGAGCCACGTGCGCTGAAGAAGACATCCTTAAGGTGAGAGAGGAAATCTTCGCTATGGTCGAAAAAGCTTGGGCAGTCGCTGTTATCCATACTACTGACAGCTTCATGTACACTCTATGGCTGAACCATCCAAGCATGGACTTCTCTTTCTTCATTGGAGAGATATAAGATATCATCCAAGGCTTCATCGAAAGTGCGGGGACGGCTTTTTCTTCTGACGCTGATGTTGATGACACTGCGGATGGTCCTCTTGGGGAAAGCGCAGCTCCAATTGAGGCTACCTCACAGGGAGAAGGAGTAGTTAGGGGTGAACTCAATAGAGAAGCATCAGAAAATATGCCAACAACGACCCTTTCAAACTCCCAGGATCCTCTTACTTCAGTGACCCTCCTAGTGCTTCCCCTTGAATTTTTATTATTTTTATCTCTGCGGTCTATAACTGAAACATTCTACTTTAAGCTTTAAATGATTCTGCCTTTCCCTTCTTTTTGGCTTTTATGTCTTGTGTGCTTCTAACAATTTATGCTCGGTAAAAAGGAATTGAGCCCCCTTCCCTCTTTTTTTTTTTTTTTTTGCAATGAGATTAACATGGCTGCCTTAGTGAAATGCTATTATCTTCATGTATTCAAGTGAATGCATGCATCGTCGGTATGTCAAGCTAGAAGGCAGTTTATTCAATTCATAAATATTGTTACAAGTTTACAACATCGAACTCACTATACTGGTAATAGGGCTGAAGATGTTCGGCGTTCCAAGCCCGGGGAAGTTCTATTCCTTCAATGTTGGCAAGGCGATATCCCCCAGCTTTCAATCTCTTTTTCACAATGTACGGTCCTTCCTAATTTGGCCCCAGCGTTCCCTTCCTGAGGTCATGGCTTCTCAATTAGATGAGGCATAGAACGAGGTTTCCTACTTTGAAGTTTTGAGTCCACACCCTCCTGTTGTAATATCGAGCTACCCTTCGCTGGTAGGTTGCAATCCTAAGGCATGCTTTGTCTCTCTTCTCCTTGACGAGGTTGATGCTTGCTGAGAGTAGCTGGTCATTCTCTTTTGTATTGAAGGTGGCTCTTCGGTATGAGGTAACCTCAAACTCTACGGGTAACATGGCTTCGGTCCTGTAGACCATCGAAAAGGAGTTTGCTGGTGGAGTTGCAAGCCGTGGTGCGATAGGCCCATAATACCGTTGGTAGTTTGTCCACCCATGCTCCCTTCTTAGTCTTTAGCTTTTTTTTTAGGATCTGCTTGATAATCTTATTAATTGCCTCCACCGGCCCATTAGTTTGAGGGTGATCTACTGATGAAAAACTATTCAAAATCTCAAGGTCGTCGCAAAACTAAACAAACTGACAGATAATATTATTCCAGATGAACTTCTGTATCTGAGAGGAAGATATCTAATACTATTTGTTCGCTAGTGAATTGTGTCTTGTTATCTAATACTATTTGTTAGGGACACCAAATTGACAGATAATATTATTCCAAATGAACTTCTATATCTGAGAGGAAGATATCTGTGCTAGCTCTTTCGCTTCCTCCCATTTGGTGAAGTAGTCCACAGCTACTACGACGTACTTGCAATTTCCACGACTTGTGGGAAAGGATCCTATCAAGTCGATCCCCTAAATTGCAAAAGGCCATGGGCTGACCATTTGCTGGAGGCAGGTCAGAGGGGCTCAAAGGATGTGGGCAAACCTCTGGCACTTTTCACACCTCCGAACAAGGTTGATAGCGTCCTGTTTTACAGTTGGCCAGAAGAAGCCTTACTGAAGGACCTTTTATGCTAATGACAGCCCCCCACGTGATATCCGTAGTGTCAGGTGTGTATTTCTTTTAAGATGATATCACACTTGGGGCTATCGATACAACGAAGAAGCAGGGCCAAGAGACCCCTTTTGTAGAGTGCGCCATCCACGATGCAGTATCTTGCAGCTCAAAATCCTATGCGGTGTGCTTCCAATTTGCATTTGGGGAGTTCACCATTTTAGAGATATTTCATAATAGGGCTCATCCATAAGCCACTCATCGCGGTAGTCGTTATTACATCACTTTTCTGCTCAGTGCTCAGAGACAGGAGGACTTCTACAGGGATCGCACCTTTGAATTCTACATCCTTGGCCGTGGCCAGGCGGGCCAGAGCATCCGTGTGCACGTTCTTGGCCCGGGGGACCTGGTTGATTTCGTACCTTTGAAACGTATGGAGCAGTTCTTGGGCCTTTTATAGGTATATAGCCATTTTTGTCCCCTTTGCCTGATATTCCCCTTTTATGTGGTAGACAACCAGCTGGGAGTCACTAAAGATCTTTAAGTTTTCAGCTTGCACCTCCTTCGCAAGATGAAGTCCAGCCAAGAGCGCTTCGTATTTGGCTTTATTATTGGTAGCTCGAAACTCAAGCCTTAAGGCGTAGTGGACTTTATGCCCTTCAGGACTGATCAATAAGATTCTCGTTCCTGTCTTATGGTCGCACGATGATCCATCGGTGTAAAGCTCCCACCATGACCCTTCTGGGGTATCTACTCTCTCTTCCACTGCTCTAGTAAATTCAACTATGAAGTCAGCTAAGGCTTATCCCTTAATCGTCGATTGTGGTCTATAGTAGATGTTGAATTGAGCGAGTTTAACTGCCCACTTTAATAGTTGACCTGAGGCATCTGCCTTTTGGAGGGTTTGTCAGTGGGTACCGTGTCGGGACTTCAATAGAATGGGCTTGGAAATACGACTGTAGTTTTCTTGGTAGTAGGCGAGTTTCTCGATAGGGGTGTAGTTCTCCTCGGTGTTTACCAACCTTTTACTCACATAGTAGATTGGGAGTTGTATGCCATTCTCTTCGCAGATAAAGGCTGCGCTGACGGCGTGCCGCGATACCCCTAAATAAAGTATAAGGACATTGCCTTCCCATGGTTTAGAGAGAAGAGGGACCCGACCCATATATTCTTTCAAAGATATAAAAGCGATTTCACATTCTTCCGTCCATTCGAAATGCTTTGCCTTTTTCAAAGCTTCAAAAAATAGCAGGCATTGGTCTGTCGCTTTAGACATGAATCTGCTCAGGGCTGCAATCTGACTAGTCAGGCTCGGGACGTCCTTAACTCCGCTAGGTGACCTCATATCAACAAGTGCCTTTATTTTCTCTGGATTTGCCTTTATGCCTCTATTATTTACCATGAAGCCCAGGAACTTGCCCGAAGCTACTCCAAATACGCATTTGAGCGAGTTTAGTTTCATCCGATATTTTCTCAAAATTTGGAACATCTCATCCAGGTCGTTTATATGATCGGAGACCTGTCTGAACTTGACAAGCATGTCATCCACATAGACCTCCATGGTCTTCCCAATTTGTCCTTAAACATTACGTTTACCAGTCATTGGTAGGTTGCCTCGGCATTCTTTAGTCCGAAAGACATCACCTTATAGCAGTATAGCCCCCTATCCATAATAAATGATGTATGCTTCTCATTTCACGGATCCATGGGTATCTAATTATAGTTGGAGTAGGCATCCATAAAGCTGAGGAGCTAGTGACCTATCGTGGCATCAATGAGCTGGTCGATTCTCGATAAGGGGAAGCTATCTTTTGGACAAGCCTTGTTAAGGTCCTTGAAGTCCACACACATCCTCCGTCTCCCGTCCTTTTTCTTAACCAAGACGGGGTTGGCTAGCCAAGCTGGATAATGAGCCTCCCAGATGAACTTATTACTTAGGAGCCTTTCCATTTCCTCCTTCAGGGCACGTGAGCGTTTTGCAGTTAGAGGCCTCCTTTTTTGCTTTACTGGTTAATGGCGAGGGTCGATGTTTAGCTTATGTAACGAAATTTTGGGATTGATTCCCACCCGAAGGAAATTTGTCAACTAGCCCTTTACATCAGGAGGTAAGTTTCCCCGAGTTTGAGTTATCGCAGGCCATTTGCTTCACTGATACTGACCTATTCAAGCTCTTCGACTGGCCCAATTTCTCTTTCCGTTTCCTAGTCACATGGGTCGAGGCCATGGCTAACCTCGACTGAGTTTAGAGTTTGGGGCTCCTTGTCGGAAGTCTAGCCTTCCTTTTTTCTTTGGTCCCCAGTCTTAACGGCATCTTTATAGCATCGTCAGGCCGTGTATTGCTCACCTCGCATGTATCTAACCCCATTCTTCATGGGAAAATGAACCATTAAAGTTTGTGTGAACATAATCAAATCTAGATCATTCATCGTTGATCGTCCTAAGACTATATTGTAGGCTGACGGGCAGTCAATGATCAAGAAATCGGCCAAAATGGTGGATTGGGAGTCCCTGTCTCCCAGAGTGATAGGGAGTCTGATCCGTCCCATGGGGAATATCATATCATCGATAAAGTCGAAAAGAGGATTGAGTGAAGATTCAATGTTGCTCCACATAAGTGCCATTTGATTGAAGCATTTCTTATACATAACATTAACTGAGCTACCAGTATCCAACATGATTCTCCTTACCTCAACATTACTGACCTTCATCTTGACAATAATGGCATCGTTATACGGGGACTGGATCCCCCGTTTGTCATTGTCTATGAAGGTGATGCATTTGGGAGCTACTCTTGCCTTTTTAGTGAGCCTGTCATGCTCATTGCCCGTAGACAAGATGTAACTCGCATTTTGCACATACCACTCCTGCGAGCTACGTGAGGTTTCGATAATGTGTGGTCCCCCATGGATCGTGTAGATGGTCCTGACCACCATCATCCACTCTTACTCGAGCTCAGTAGGTGGTTGCGTCGTGTGCTGTAGAGACTGGCAGTTTGAGGGTCACGCCACATAATCTCTCAAACGGCCTCTCTGGATGAGATCTTCGATCGCGTCCCTAAGAAATTTGCACTCAGAGGTCATGTGCCTAATATCATTATGATAGGCGCAAAACCTGTTTAGGTCCCGATGCTGCGGGGGAGTTTGCAGTGGCCTCAGTCACCCGAAATTCTTCTTATGCTTTTTCGCAATGTATATTCTTTCCATAGTATCGGTCAAGGCACTATAGTTGCTATAGTGACTTAGGGGTTCAGATTGTTCCATCCTGGGTCTCTTCATAGGTCACGTTCCCACATTGTTGACTTGATTCGCTTAGTCTCTGCTGTGGCTACCTCCTCTCCTGCCTTTGCTAGGGGCTGGGGAGCTAGTCTCGGCTTTCTGCCTGGGTCCTTTCGAACTAAAAGTTTCCTACCATCGAATCTCCGTTGTGGCCCGCTCATAGAACTCTCTCAAGCTCTTCACCAGAGACTTGTATATGGTTTCATACAACTTTTTGTCTCTATGTAACCCAGTCGAGATTGCTGTCAAGATGCCGTCGTCAGATGGGCTTTCCACATTGCTAACCTCATGCCTGAATTAGGTGATATAATCTTTTAGTGACTCATTTTTTTTTGGAAGATCACCACCAGGTGACAGGGCGGCATAAGTTGTTTCTTCAAGGCTTTGTACTAGACTATAAACCTATCCCAACATTCCTCCCAACTATTGATGCTACGAGCTGGAAGGCTCTTGAACTAATCCTTCAGCACATCCCTGAGGGTGGCTAGGAAAACCCGACATTTAACCATGGGGTTGTTAGTCTGCAGGTCCATTCGGATGTCGAAGGCATCCAAGTGGTCATAAGGGTCACTTCTTCCATCAAATGGCAGGATTGATGGCACCTTGAAGCGTTGGTGAAGAGGTTCCATTTCGATCTCCTTGGACAATGGGGTTCTACCCTTGTACTGGCCTGACCGGTCCTGGGTTGAAGGACTTTTTTCTAGTTTTCGCACCCTCTGTAACAGCTCTTTAATCATTTGACCCTGGACCTTGGACCGCTGACTCTTGTCATCATTGTGGTCCACCTTCGAGTCTCCCACGTAGTGTGGCTTCTTGGTTTGCTGGACTCTTTTCTCTTTATGAGCCTGTCATTCTCCCTCTTCTAGTCGCAAGTTTGAGGAAAGACCTAAGTTGGCCTTCTAAGCTTCTTCTCCGGTTGACTGTTATTTTTGTGCTGGCATCTCCACCTTTGGTTGTCTAGCTATTTCAGTAATGGGAGTGCCTCTGTCATGCTCTCTGACCCTCTAAATGCAAGCCTGGGTCAGCTCTTCAATCGCATCGACGAGTCTCTTCATCGTATTCTTGAGTGCCTGCTGACTTTGGTGTAGCATCTGTACTCCGTCTACCTCTGAGAGGACGGAGGACGTCTGCCTCTGAGAGGGCGAAGGAGGTACTTGCGAAGACTAGATATTCTTCTTCGGGCATGTTTTGTCATCCTTCGTCATAACTGCCTGGCTGATCGGCGGTGCCTAAACTCCTAGTTGCTCTACCTCTGGCCATTGTGAAAGGTGTACAAGAAGTCCGTCCCATCGGGCGTGTCAAAATATTGACAATCGATTTTGATAATCGATCAACGGAGGGTTCAAGAAATCGAGCTGCTAGTCTAACGATCGAAACATATAGATACGAAGTAAGATTTAAGTGAAGAGAGGAGAGAGCAAGAAGGAGTTTTAGTATGGTTTGGCCAAAGTCTGTATGACTCCTACGTCCACAGTGAGTGTGATTCTTCTCTAATGGTGATTACAACAGATGATACAAGAGCTCTCTCTGTTACTTCTTATTCACTTTTTTTTTCTCTTATGTTTTCTCATTTTACCCCTTTTTATATGAGAGGTTACAATAGATAATAGTAATTTATTCGTACAGAACCATGATTACATCTATAGCAAGCATTAAATGCTAGGCGGCAAATAATAAATACTGGGCAAATCATTATTAGATTTTTGGGGGCTACAGGCCGATAGAGTACTTAGGTTACATCCGTCAGTCACTTGGTCATTCCCCTATGCGCGGGGGTAGAGCTTGCCAGTGCTCTTGCTAACTGAAGCTCGTGCTTACGCATCAAGCGGCTTACTGCAAGGTCTCAAGCGATCTTGTCTTGGTTTAGGCCACACCTTTTTCTTTGTGGGCTTTTATCCTCTTGGGCTTCTACGAGCCTTTTTCGTTCATCTGAAGAATCCCTATAACATGCTTGATTATTTGCTAAAAGTCTTATATCTTATACAAACATTTAATTTGCATACTATGCTATAGTTGATAAATATATATATATATGATAAAATTATAATGCATTTTCTTGTGTTAATTTATCTTATTTATATATTTAAATCATATATCATGATAAATTATCTCGGGATAATTATATGATTTGTAAATTAGTTTATACATATTTTATAGGATTTTCTAAAAGAAAAAGGAGTGAGCATTGGAATAAAGTAATGAAAAAATTTTGTCATGCTCAACTCAATAAGAAAGTCAAGAAAGGAGATGTGCCCTAAGTATAGAAGAATGGAAAGAATGAAGCTTTGGAAGCTTAGAAGTATTAAGAAAAGCCTAAGGACTTAATTAGGTATATTTTTTCCTTTTAGGATTAGACTTTCTTGTAAAATAGAGTTTTTTATGATATATAATTCAAACATATTTTCAAATTCGTAACTAGTACAAAAATATTTTAAAAAGATAACCTACAACTATGTTTTCACAAGATAGTTTTAGTGACACTTTAAAACAAATGAGATATTAGCTTTAGTCTTTTTGGTTTTGACTTTTGTTCACTCTTTTGATTATATTTTACAAAATATTTATGATTTAATTATGAAATTTATTTTATATGAAAATAAACTCAGAGTTTTCTATGGACATGTCATTTGCTTAAAATGATCAAGATGTGAAAAAGTTATGATTTTTTCAATTTGAGTCTAAAAATCAATTTTTTACAATCAAGTATTTCTAACTTTTTCTCATTATTTTTATTGTATCTCAAAAACTACTTATTATATGAGTATGAAACTAGTGTCATTTGAAATTAGATACAAATATGTTTTCAATAATAGATCGTTTGCTTAAAATGAACTTGAAATGAATAAGTTATGACATTTTTAAGTTGAGTCTAGAATTTCATCTTCCTAAGTCCACTTGTGACAGCTAGTTTTCATTTGAAAGTGCCCTAAATGGCTAAAAAATATTATAGGCTTCTTATATAAGTTAAGCATCATTAAATACAACATATAGAAAGCCTGAGATTTATCATTTATTACTTTGTATTTCATTAAAAATCAAGATTTGAGCTTTTAATTGTGAAGTTCTTCTATTCTATGTACTTTATTTGTTTTATCTACTGTTTTAGAGAATTTGCTTCAATTGTTTGTCATCTAAATCTTTGTTGTGAGTGATAAATGGTAAGGAATCCCTTTAGATTTATAAAAAGGGTGGGGTATCCTTAAGAAATCTTTGAAAGGCTGAGGTATCCCTTGTAAAAAATGATTTGTTTAAAGAGGAGCAAAGAATTGTAAGTTTTTTTTAATATAAGTTGAAACTTGAAGGGATAGTGGAGAAGTAGCCGAAGTTTATAAAGCTTGAAGAATGAATATATATTTTAAAGCAGATCTTCAAGTGGGAACCACTATAAAATCTTATGTTTGATCTCTCTATCCTTATTTTATTTATATTTGATAATATGCTCTATTTTTATTGATGAAATTTATTAGATATATTGTGCTTTAACGTTTATCTTGTTATTTGGATATTTAAATGGTTGAAAAAGATATCCATTTATGCATGTGGTTCTTGATGCAATGACTATATGTTGTTGAATGAGCTACTTTGCACAAGTGTTTTGATTTGGAATATCTTATGTGTAAATATCTTCATAAAGCTATTTTGGGTTGCTGAATTAAAATCATATCATGGATTTTCAAAATCAAGAGTTTTTCAAAAGAAATTTTAAAAATTATGAAAATTTTAAAAATATCTAATTCACCTCCTCTTGGGTATAGGTTGCCTTGTCCTACAATATATAGCTGAATGTATTGAAATTAAGGTAGAGAATTTTTTGCCACAATATAATGTTAGTATAGGGTGCCTTAAAGACAATTGTTATAATGATATGTATATTACATATCTTAGCATATTTAATGAAATGTTGTGTTTTGACATTTTTATCAATTTAGTCTTATTATATATATATAATCTTGGATAAAGTCCTTGAAGTTGTAATTGTATACAAATAAATTACTATAAAGATTGTAATTATAAGATAATTTATCAATATTGTTAGTTTTGATGGGCACCCTAGGACCAATTTGATTGAGTTCTATTGCATCCATGACTATACATTCTGCGGATTTGGATATTAAAGGTTGAATGTTCATCTTATATTGCATTTATCGTGTATTGCATACATAAGATGAAGTTCATGGTGAGAAGTTATTTCATTCAATTAATTTTATAAGGGGTTATAGGATTGTGAGTGTGATTGTTAACGATGTAAACTTCTGCACCAAAATAACACTAGTCGAGATCTAATAACTAGGCATTATTAGATCTGTTGAGACTAGACACTAGGGTGTTTCTCATATGATGAGTAGCTGACCTCACAGGCTGAGATGTAAGTGAGTTACATCTAAACACACACGTAGACACGACCCAGTTAGTTTGGGAAAACATAATTGGTACTCATGATCTTGTCTGACCTGCTTGGAGATACTATATGGAGCTACGTCATCAGTTAATCTCTAGTGGTGATTGCATGACTGATCCTTTGACTTGAGATTGAGGGAT
>JANHAO010015603.1:0-14751 GCA_026873985.1 Saraca asoca | reverse complement strand
TGAAATATTACAATACATAATCTTGAACTTCTTCACTGTTCTTGAATCATAATTCCTGAAAAATAAGTTCAACATGCTAAAACATGTTGTTAGTTCAAAATTGCCTTTTTCAGCATTCAAAACTAGTATAGCTTAGAGTATTACTAATCTAATAACCTCTAAGGCTAACAGATGGTATAGGCAAACAAAACGACATAATAGAGACTGATCATGACCTCTAGATTTTACTAGAAAACTTCATATCCTAGTTCACAGATCACATCGAGGGCTAGGGGCTAATGTTGTAGGTAATTTTCGATACCATATAAACAGGCTAGTGAAAGCCCAATAGACAAACTCAACTAACAAAGGCCCATTTTATTTGGATTGAGGCCACCAGACTAAGATACCATGTTGCTAAATGCAAGCCAAGATCATTAGTTAATGTGGTCAAGCAGCAACCTCAGTTCGTAAAAGCAAAGCCTAGCTCGCAGCTCGTAGAAAGAGTCTTCATTAATCGAGAAAGTTTGTCCAATCTCCTATTCTAGTAGGAGTCTATTATAATCATTTATCCTGATCTACTATGTAATCCTAATCAAGTCATGATACTTATCTGTTGTAGATTTACATTCAAATTGTAACTTCCTAATCATTATAAAAGGGATAAAATCATTGTACATGGACAATGGACAATCATCAAATACAATACACTTAGCAAAGAGTAATAAAAGCCGTGGATGTATAGGTTAAACTAACTTTAGCTGAACTATGTTAAAAACTTCTGGTGTCTCCTTATTTTTTTTCTCTCTCTCTTTTCCTCTCTTTTCACCTTCATTCTGTAGATTAGGGTTCAGAACTTAGGTTGACCAAATTTTACTATCAACACATATATTTTTGGAACAACATAATATTATAAGAATGGAATGGGAAAAGTAGTCTATTACAATAATAACTTATACTTGAAATTAATAAAATATCTAAATTAAAGTAGTAAAAAAAGGCTTCAATTCCTTAAATTATATAAATCATATATAAGTTAAATAAATGATATTATAATGCCAACAAAATAATCATTATAACATATAAGTTAAATAATTAAGTCATATTCTCTATATATTCATTATGCTAATTACTGACACAACAAAAGCTCATTTCAACTTACAACTTAACTGAAAATTATACTAATTGACAAATATTTCTAACATTTGTTGATAGTATGGTATTGGTTTTTTCTTCAAGTATGCTTGTATCACCCTTTAGGGTTAATTTGATTGGATTCAAATATAGGTTTGGAATGGTGACCAATTGACCTTGGGCATAATTCCCAAGGGTAGTCGACCAATCAATATCAAGCTAGACAAAATTCGATACATGAAATTTGTGGTGTCAAAATCCTATTGCAGTTAGGCAATGGTCAAAGTTAAAACCATGTCAAGAAGAAGCTCCAGCTCAGTTTTAGATCCAAACACCTGAATTTGAGGTAAAACGACAAATCTAGATATGTTTATGAATTTCTCTTATCTTATCTATGTAGTTTACAATAAATTTAATTAGTTAAATTGTCTACATCAAGGCTTACGACAATGTATCTAGACCTAGGACTAGAGACCAAAATTCATGCTAAAGATAAACTTATAAGTTTTAGCCTTCAAGAATTTCATATGATCAAGTGAGTCAAATTCTACCCTTATGGCTCCCTTCTCATATAATAATGATATATTTTTTTTAAATCACTCTAAATGTATTTGGCTTATTAGAAATTGGGAATATGATCATGAGATGTAACCTATAGAATTATGCATAAATTAATGCAGTCAAAAGTGATGAATTGTTATGAGACTTAAGTAGGTCACAAGATTATAGATTAGGCTAGGAATAGACCTAGATTCTAAGATTTCATGAATTCAAGTTTAGACTAGGAGTTACATGGAGACTGTAGAAACATGATAGAAATTAGGAATTTTTTTCCTTCGTGATTATGCGAATGTTTAATTTAATGAATGCATGAAATGGATTATTACATGGGAATGTAGTAATGGTATAAGTTGTGGATTGATTTAGAAATCCCAAATTTGCATATGCATATAAATATAAATGTTAAGAAATTATGCATTTCAAATAATATTATCAATATTAGTTTCCATGACTTAATTTATGATTCACAAGCTCTCCAAATTTTATTCTCTAGAAAGGTTTATCCAAACTATTTTTATGAAAATTATTTTATATCATTAATTTTCTTGAAAGCAATAAAACTATTGTTTTAAAAGCATTTTATACCTATTTACACTAATTCATTGTTTATTTAATTAAATATTATTTTCTAATATAAGTATGATTGGTATAAATGCTTAAAGTTTTGTATTAAGAATTACATTTCACAAATAGTCTTATCACATAAACATGTAGTACGCATTATAAAGGATAAAAATAAGATGAGGATATGTATGTGTTATTTATCGGCTAAGTTAAGTTTAATTAAGAATATTCAGTATCTGATAAAAGAAAAGGTATGATAAAGAGGTGTTTGTGCATATGAACTGAAAAGGGGTATTGGAAAACCTACATACATTTGTAGATGTATGTGGTCTTCCACACGACGAGGGGGTTATGGGATAGACTTAGTCTCCCATGTGATTAGGGGTTATGGGACAAATGATCAATCATATAACAAAGGGTCATGAGATATGGTGCATTAAGGCATAATAAGGTAAGAGAGGTCCCATAGGACAAGTTAAGTGGACATCGGAAAAGTTAAGTTAGCTTTTTAGCTCATTGAATAGTTGTACTCATTTCATTCATTAACATTTTTTAAGTTAATAAATAGAAAGAGGTTATCTTAACTAGGAGATACTTTAAGAATGTGTATTTATGAAATCCAGTATATGGTTCCCTTGACATACTTCTTATGGTTAACGTCCATCTAACCAAATATTAGATCCTTAGTTATAAAATGATTTTAGTAAAATATTTTATTTATATTTTAGATTTATTTACTCAAAAACATTTTCAACAAATTATGCATATCATGAATTTTATTCAAAAAGGCACCAAAAATTATGTTTCTGCATTTATTTTCATGATTTCAAAGATTAAAAGAATTTTCAATAACAATGTGGTCATGGGTGATTTGTGCCAATAACATCTTTGAATATCAAGATCTAATAATCTTAATCTCCTCTTCATAATTTTGATTATCCTTATATATAAATAAATTCTAATTTGTTAATTTTTATTTTATATAATAAATAATATTTATTTTATAAATAAAATAAAATTATTTTAATTTAAATTCTATTATTAAAAATATAATTATCAAAATATTTTTATAATAAAGTGTTGAAAAGCTAATATTGTTTTATTATTTATAATATAAGGATAAATTTGGAATATATAAAAGATACAAGGGATAAGGTCGTAAAAAGGTCATTCCATAAGCAATGGATGACCTCTTCCATTACTTTAATGATTGAATGAAGATTTCATGATTTGATGGAGTGGGCATTCCCTAGGGAGTGGACATTCCCATTTAAAGATAGCAATGGGGTAGAGCAAGGGCAAATCACCCTTCTCTTACTTCTTACCCCATTATTGGAACAAAATATGCACTTATCTTATGCTCCATTATTGGGACCAAAATCCACTCCATCCCTATGCCCCACAGGGCAATGGAACACCATGGAGAATCTCAAAGAATGATTAAAAAAAAATTAAGAAAAAATAAAAACATTGAAATTAAGTGCTACAAATTCACACATAATCACTAAATAATTTCAAGCACCAGCAAATAAAGTTTCAAGTTTAGATATATTCAGCATTCATTTTAAATTTTTGAAAATACTTAAATATTCTTATTTAAAATGTATTACATATTACAAAGTGAAAATAAAATAATATATTTTAATCTTTGGACAAGATAGGACACAACAAGGCAAGGACTCTGATTTTTACCCTATCCCCAAAATTTGGAATGAGACAAACTTTTGCCTTATCCTCATCCTCATGGGGCAAAAAATCTTTCCATCCATATGCTCCATGGGGCGATTCCCGTAGAGATCCCTGGATTTTGAGTTTATTCTATAGTGCTTACCAAACAAATTTTTTATCCATCCTATTTCATTTCATTTCATCCAAGTAAGAGTAACATTAGTATTCTATTAATTCTAATAAAAAAAAAGTCATATGACATTGTATGTTACTTGTTTTAATCCTTATAACTTTATAGCACAATAATTTCATCATTTTTAATCTAAATTGTTGTCATATATTAGAATTTTCATTTATTTTCAAAAGATTTAAAGAGCAAAAATCAATACAACATAAATAAAAACTTGTTATGAAAGTAAACAAAAGAACAAGAGATAAAAATATGAATAATGCAAGCCAACAAAAAGCATTATATCAACAAGGAGAATTCTATCATTCATCCAGTGCATGAAATAATATTTGCAACCTTTTTTCACAGGGTTCCAAAACCCTATTGGTTATATAAACTTAATTAATTATATAGTGCAAGTACACATAATTAGAAATAATCTACAGCTATGTAATCTATGGAGGTTAAGAGAGTACACAAGGAAACTATATAAATTATGGAATCCAATATAAATTCACAATAAAGAAATATATATAGTACTTCCCTTTTGATGTCTATTTTATAAAAATATGCCTCGTTAAAATCTTTAATGAGGAAAAACTCAGTTGAAAAAAAAATTCCAATAAAGAAAAAATAGTCTATAATTCTTTAACAACTTCATTAAAAACATTGCTAATAAAAACTCAATAGAATAAATGAGAGATATCTTCCTTTCAATTAAGTTATACAAGAAACATTATCTTCATACATATCTTTATTAGAATCCAAACCACACGCATCTCGAATATGTTAAGTCATTGATCTTAGCAAAGCGCATTCTCGACTTATCTCATGAATTACTATTATTTCTGCATGATTTTAAGAAGTAGGAATTACAGTTTGTTTTGTCAAGCACCATGATATAGTTGTACCACCATATACAAATAAATAACTAGTTTGAGATTGAGCCTTATGTGGATCAATTAAAAATCCTATATCTACATAATCAATTAGTTTTGATCTAGACTCATGAATAAAATAATCCCATATGACTTGTTTCTTGAAGATAACAAAGTGTATGTTTAATTTCATTCCAATGTCTTATGATTGGAGAAGAATTATATCATGTTAATAGACTTATTGAAAAAGTTATATGAGGATGTGTATTATTAGTAAGATACATCATCAAACCATTTGTGTTTCTATTCAATGCATGCCATTACATGCGCTCTGCAGTCTTAGATGACATGAATAAGCTTTGCAAACATGACTTCAATGGTAAGTATCACAAAACTTTTGCAAGAGCCCCTTTTCACCTTTTTACCGCCACTAGACACATTACTTCCATTTTTCTTACTTTTTGGTTTCCATCTAGAAGAATGGCATCTCCTGCATGTTTATCTACTTGCATCCTCTCCCCAATATAACATAGAAACATTGGGACATTCATGTACTTTTGTATAGTTGAGACCAAGTTTGTTGATGACTTTTTTAGTCTCATAGAACGATTTGAGGATTTTTGCAAGACTAAATGCATCATACAACAACTCCAATATCATGAACATCACTTTGTTACTAATCTCACACAAACATTTGATGTGATAGAGTTTGACTAGAAAGGAATGTTTTGAATATTTGATGCAACCTTCATACAACTCTTAATTTTCATCTCTAATTAACTCATAAAACTCTCTACTTTGATCACTTGGCCTTTCGTTTAAAACTTTATCTTCAACCATTGGTTCTTGTGATATGTCAGTTTCATAGATGTCGTGTCTTGAAACCCCAAAAGCAACATTTATTATGTTTTGAATTAAATCCTCACTAGATTGTGATGTAGATGTTTTGTTGACATGGTGCCTGCTATTAGGAGTATCTATGGCACTTGACTCACTGTGCCAAACCAAAAAACTGGAGCCTAGAGGAAACTATTTTAGAAGCAAGTGTTTGTACAACTCATCTCTAGTTAGCCCATTTTTAAACCTATAATGAGAACAAGGACACTTGATTCTCTCTTCTACAAAATGGTTCTTGATTGCGAAGTCTAAAAATTTCTCTAAATCTTTGATATATTAAGATGTGTTTTGAGACAAAATAATCCAAGATTTGTCTATTATTATGGTTAGTAGTAACCCTACCTATCAAACAATAAAAATTGTGTAAACACGATAATGGAGCAACTTGTGTCGCACTTGAGAGCATTAGATATGAATTCTTATTATAGACTATTTAAATGTTTTGAAATGAAAATTTAAATACGAAAGGAAATATTGAACCAACCTCATTGAGATATTTGGTTTTGGAAGTGGGAACAAATGCTTCAGAATGTTTGCTGATCTTTTTACCAAGCTGCTCAAATCCCTAGATTGATATCAAACTTTCACTTCATTTTGGAAACCAAAATTTTTTTATGTATAATAAAATCCACCAAATTCTTTTGTGTCTACCTCTTTCTAATATATAAATAAAGGAAAGGATATAAAGGCATCTCAAACTGATCTAATTCTAATAAGATAAGAATTTTCCAGAAATAAGATAGAAATTTCCTGGACCACGGGGTATAAAATGAGTAATCTGACAGTATAAAGATATAAACAAATATAAAATTGATGATACAAAACTGGCAATTATATTATTTTTATTAAGTATACGATTATTTCTCTATCCTTATCAAAAAAGAGAAAATTTAGACGAGAACATAAAAAAACGTAGTGAGATACAACAAATTAAGTGTAGTTTAGATCGGAATTTATTGTAAAAAAGGAGCACGTGGATGGTTTGAAGGGAGGGTGATCAAGCTGAGCTGGATACAGGTCCTATTACTCTCACTCGACACGTCATGGCAAGCACTAATTAATAGAAATTGCACGAACACTGCATCAGAAATCAGAAGTTGGTGTGAGTGACTTATGCCTTCTGGAAGCGTGAATCAAGGTTGGTTAATTCATCACTCAAGAAAAAGAGCAAAACAACTGCATGTGGACGATGGAGTAAATTTGAGGAAAGTGGTGACTTTGTTGTAAGATCTGGACTTGATGGTGCACAGAAGACCAGGAACAGAGTTCCAGAGAGAAAGTAAATAAATCATCAACTTCAAGATATAGAGATATAAGCTCACCTTAAGAGAAATGACTGGGATTTCTTGCTATAATCTTCTTGATAAAATGGCTAAGAAATCCTCATCTTCAAGTTGTGTGCAACTGTAGCATTAGCTACGGCCACCTAACAAAGATCAATTGATAGATTAAATATATAAAAAAAAAAAAAAAAATCTGATTCAATTGAAATGAGATTAAACGTGTAACACCTTAAACTATGTTGATGAACAGAAATAATTGTGGAGACTAAGGCATAGGACAAACAAGTCATATTCCAATATGCAAACCATAGATGACTAGAATAAGTTGAAAGTCTATAACCAGCCTTCTACAATATTAACTTTCCACTTCCAGCTCTAAAAATAAAAATAAAAATAAAAATCTCTACTACAGAATAGGCAATAGGTATACTCAACCAGGAGAAGGCACATGCGTCGGGAAAAATAAAAAGAAAAATGTAAAATACCCATGATATTTCATAACTTCTTAACCATTTCAAAAGAATAATGATATTGGGTTAGTTTACGTGTTAAAATTAAGCCTTTCTTAACCATTATATACTTAATACTCTCAGAGTTTTGTAAGACTACATGAAAAAATCCTGCAAATTGTTGGGAAGATTGGTGCTTGATGTGATTAAGAAAAAAAAAACATTTATTTAGAACTGAATCCCCATCAAGAGGCTTAAGGATAGCATATGACGATTAAGAAAATACAATATCAGCGGATTCAACTAACATTATGCTTACTTACGTGATCATCCACTCAATTTGTAACGTTGTCTTCTTTTTCTCCCTAGGCTCACCCTATAGTGGTGGCTTCACGCCTATTAATGGGGAATGAGGAAAGAGTTTTTAGAATTCTGGAGATAAGGAGGGAATTAATTCACATTATTAAAAATAAGGTTTAGTGGCGGTTATTAGCCACCATCATCACTAACTGAGTTATTTTAATTTTCTAAAAATCAATACAACGATTGTTAGAAACGTGGTCAATATCACATATTAACGATAGTTTGTGTAACCGTCCTAAAAAAATCATCAGCACATACACATTCTACAGAAGTAATTAGAAATAATTTATAGGGGCGTAACTTATGAAGGTTACGATGATACAAAAGGATCCATGTAAGTTATAAAATCTAACAGACATCCACAATAAAATAATATTTACAATAAAACCTAATTTTTTTTTTTTTTTACAATATTTTGAATTGAATACAATGTGAATCATGTGGTTTGGCGTTATTAATGTTAGGCTAAATTACAAGGAATTCCCTAAATTATAGGCCTTGCAATTTATTCCATTATATTTTGAAACTGAAGAATGTGCTCCCTTAAACTATTAGCTTTTTGCAATTTACTTCTTCTGTCAGCATTCTATCAAATTTAAAAATAGAAACTAGGTCATATAATCTACATGTAACTTGTTTTAACCATTATAACTCCAAATTTTCGTGGTTTACAACCATAATTATAACTTAAATTATTGTTATAAATTAGGGTTTTCATTCATTTTTCAAAATAGGTAGACAAAGAAAATTAACACAATGTAAATAGAAACTTGATTTTTTTTTATAATAATTTGAGTTAAAAACAATGTACTGAATCATGTGTTTCGGCATTGTAGGAGTTAAAATTATATATGTGACTTGTTTATAGTATTAAACTTGACGAAATATTGAAAAAAGGAGTAAATTACATTTAAATAATAGTTTAAGGGGTACACTGCTTAATTTTAAAGTATAAGGAGATAAATTTGTACAAAGCCTAAACTTCAAATTCAATTTAGCCTAAAGAATAAACCAAGTCACATGCAGGTTGTGTGATATGTTTCTGTTTTTAAAATTGATAGAATTGCCGACAAAATGACGTAAATTGCACTAACTAATATTTTAGAGGATTGTACACTATTTCTATTTGAGACCAACAAGTTCATTATTAGATTGTTTGTTTATTGAATGTCCATTAGAGGATTCAAGTTAAAGGTGACAATGAAAGAATGCAGCAGGGTTCTTGAGAAAAATGAAGCTCTTGCCGTGCCCAAAAATATTAGAATTGGAATCATCCGGAAGTTGTACAAAGTTAGACCCAAGAATAGAGAAATCATACTTAATCAATATTTTTTTTTTTATATTAATGATGAATAATATATAAAATATAGGATAAAGACAGAGATAAGTCAAAATTATACATATGAAATGATTGAGGCATATTATCACTTTTGTAAAATAATTTGTGTCCATAAGAACTCTCATTCTTTAACGATTATAATCGAATGATATAGTGTTCCTTTACACATCACACTCAAATTATAACAATTACAATTACATGCCAATTAGTCTCTCAATTCTTGTACAGAAGAGATTGTTTTATACATTTGCATTACTTTATCTCTACTCATGACATACATATTATACAGTTATTCTCATAATTTTCTTATGCAGATTTATTTTTCAATACATCATTTCCGTACAAATCCACACCTATATATAGAATCCAAATCTCTGTGTTTGGTTGCTTACAACTCATACCCACTACGCCATTTATGGCTATTAATTCTTATGGCTGTCTGCTATAGAGATGTCATTTCAGCTTCTAAAATCATAGAGTTTTGGTCAATAAGACACATGTCAAACTTTGAATTCTTTTGGATCGTCAACATTTTTTATCTTCACTGTAAAACATTAGTCGATGTAGGCCATTTACAAGGCTTAAGGCCGTTGCTTCACCAAGACAAATGAAGATGATGTTTCATAACCTTGAAAAATCACAAGTCATTCACACAATTAATGTTATGCAATTACGGATATATAAGTCAAATAAAATTTCATTACAACAGGTATTTAGTGACTATTCCTTGAGTTACAAGATTGTGGCTCTTGGAGCATAAAAACCCTTTTTTTTTTAATTTTAATGTTAAAACATTAATTTTATGAAAATAATTCTAACAAACTCAAAGGGGCAATCTATTTTGTCTGTCACTCTGTATATATGCTCCCAATCCAATGAAAATGAATGTATAAGATGGAAATGAACACATGGGCTTTAGTGATGTGATTGAGGAAATGAATACACGAAAGAATAATCAAAAGTTAATGTGTGCGGAATAGGGCATCTATGAAAGTGGAAGAAGCAACAATGTAATTAGTTAGTGATAGTTTGGGCGTGGGCGTGCGGGGGGACCATTGCACAAACAAGTTGGCTGTCTAATTAGCCACACAATTCTTATTCAAATTAACCATCAATTAGGCATGGAAGGATTTCCATATGCTTAAAATTGTGATGTGCTCGTATTCTGTTCAAACAGTTAATCCCCCCTTCCCACTATAAATACACCCCTTTTACACTTGAGATGATGAAAAAAACAAGATTGCCAATTTAGGTTAAATGCTTCAACATCTTTCGAGTTTTACTTCTTCCCGCCCATCCTTTGAGGAGGGTGTAATCATGTCTTTATATCGCTTTGTAGCTTTCCATGTTCCGCCTTTCTATGTTCAACTTTGTTATTTTATCTTTTCTTCCCTTTTGGGTTATATAGGTTTGAAGGTGTCAAAGCCAAGGACCCCTGCTAGGCCTAAGGACTTTGATCTCTTCTTTACCTCTGTTTCTGCAGCTACTGTCTCTAGCATGACAGCTGTTGAAATGGAGGTTTTCTCCAATTCCCAACTTATTCTCATGACCTTCCTCATGTTCATAGGTGGGGAGATTTTTACTTCCTTTTTAAGTCTTGTCTTTGCTAGAATCAATTTCACTCTCAAAAACAGACCAAGACAGCCCACTCAAATTGAGCTGCCTTACTCAATCAATGATAGCGAGAAACCGAGTGACCCTAGTGATGATGATGATGGTAAACTTAGGTATAATTCTATCAGGTATCTAGGTTATGTAGTTTTGGGTTATCTCACAATATCTACTTTGGTTGGTTCTAGTTTGGTGTGTTTGTACATAAGCGTCATAACCAGTGCGAGACAAGTACTAAAAAACAAAGGCCTTAAATTACCAATATTTGCTGTGTTTACTATAGTTTCTACCATTGCAAGTTGTGGGTTTGTCCCCACCAACGAGAACATGATAGTTTTCAAGAAAAACTCCGGTTTACTGTTGCTGATAATGCCTTATATATTTCTTGGCAACACACTGTACGCACCATGCTTGAGGCTTGTGATTTGGGTCATGAAGAAAGTTACGAGAAGAGAAGAATTCTCATGCATTCTGAGAAATTACAGGGAGATGGGATTTGAGCACTTGATATCAAAAGTTCATTGTTGGCTCTTGATTGCCACTGTGTTTGGGTTTAACCTTATTCAGTGGGTGTTGTTGTGCTCCATGGAGTGGGATAACATGGAGGGCCTAAATACCTATCAGAAATTAGTGGCTTCTTTGTTTCAAATTACGAATGCCAGACATGCTGGTGAGTCTGTTTTCGATCTTTCCAGCATCTCCCCCGCAATATTGGTACTCTTCATTTTCATGATGTAAGTTCCTTACTTTACTGCTCCTTTTTAATTTAATTTAATTAACATTTTTGTCGTCTAATAAATATAATGAATTGCAGGTACCTGCCACCATACACGACATTTTCGCCAATAAAGGATCAGAAAATAAATAGCAGAAAAGAGAAAAGAATTAGCTTAGTGGAAAGTGTTTTACTCTCTCAACTATCATACTTGGTTATATTCGTTATTCTGATTTGCGTAACAGAGAGAGAAAGTCTAAGAGATGACCCACTCAACTTTAACGTCTTGAACATCACCTTGGAAGTGATCAGGCAAGAAACGGATCAAAATCTCTCTGCTTTCATTTATTTAATTTTAATTAATTAGATTAGATTTTGCTAAATTACAAATGAAATGAGATGCAGTGCGTATGGGAACGTAGGATTCTCAACGGGATACAGCTGCAAGCGGCAATTGAAAGCCGATGGAATGTGCAAAGATTCATGGGCTGGATTTAGTGGAAGGTGGACTAACAATGGCAAATTCATCCTTATTCTGGTCATGTTCTTTGGGAGGCTCAAGAAATTCAATATCAAAGGTGGAAAAGCCTGGGACCTTGCCTAGTCCTGTCCTATCTCTCTCCCTATATATGTAGTCCTAACATCAACTTATATATAATTAGGGTTTTTTTGCGGTGCATGCAACCATGCATCTGCCTACGTAACGTACATGATAACAGCTAGCTAGACAGACCCGGATTAACTTATTGGCATGCTAGCTAAGCTTAATTTCACCTATGCACCTACTCTTAATTCCCATTTCTCCTTTTTATATATATACACACTGATAAACCAAGGAGATCAGGTCAGGTATCAATGAGGAATCCACCGGCCGGACTGATTGAGTTGATAGTTGGATCAGCTGTATGAAACCGCTGGATGAGACATGGGTTGTTTGGGGTAGTTTTGCATGGGAAGTGAATAGTTTCTGTGATGGGAAGTGGTTAGTTTCTGTGCATAGAACTTGGGTTAGTGGCATGAGTGTAGGCTGGGTAGAATGCAGTTGCCTTGTATTTAAAATCTTCAATGTTCTCAGCTGAGACAGACTTTTGCTTGCAAAAGAAAAAAAACATGTTTCTCTTAAATTTCAGTGATATTTACCTGTGATTGGGACCTATTACACACACACTCTTATATTGCAATTTTGACCTACTATAATTTACACTAGAAATTCTTAAATGCTCTGATAACACTGTGAGTATATATTCTTACTCAATAAATGGAAATCAACAACCAATTTTATTATTTATTTGTTAATTTTGTGGGATTTACATATATTAAAATTTTATTTTTTTAATTTTTAAAATATTAAAAATTACGAAAAATGATAATTAATTTTTATTTATTGAATAAAATAAAAACACGTATTATAATTCATTCATTCTAGAATTTGTAAATTTAGGGGTGCTAGCATTACTATTTTCTCTCAATATATGCACACACTGCTCTGTCTCTTTTGTTCTTCTTTCTGGAAATATACATGATGGATTAGTGGAATAAAATTGATCTTGAAAGCATTAGATACATAACATATATACCTGTGGAATCAACTCGTGCACAACCTATAAATGAAACCAATTGCATAACATAAACGTGGTTGAACTCCAATATTCTTTGGTGCAGCATATATATATATATATATATATATGGTTTAAAATGTATTTGATAGCATGATGCATATTTATTAGCTGACTAGTTAGAAGTCGTTAGCCATGAATATATTCTATTGCAAAAAAATAAAAAGAAAAAAAAAAGTGATAATGACGCTCTCAGTCTGAGTGCTTAGAGTGTAAGTGGGAAATGATGTGCAATATAGAATCAAATCTTATGAATGAGTTAATCAATGAATATATGAATCCGATTGAGGCCAAAAAATAGTCAATAGGGTAAATTTGCTTACACTTCTTTAGATTCATTCTTCCTTTATTCTCTTTTTATATTAGATAAAATTTGGTTATTCGGTTTTTTTTAGAAATAATTTTTTTATATACAAAAAAAAAAAAAGAAAAAAGGTAAACATAGTGTTACTCTGCAAAGTAATGCCAATACAAGTGTGGAATATTAAGGTGGGTAACCTAACTCTCCACTTCCAAAGTTGACCAATATCAATATATAAATATGTAGTCAACATCAATATCCACTAATTCATCTATGAAATTCTCACATTAACAACATTAATGATTGATAGGACAACAAATTCCACTAAGATATGTGGCCAATAACTTATTCTTTCATGCAAGGCGGTTATGAGTGTCGGCTTATCATCAAATTAAATTATGCATATACCGTACAAGAACAAAGCAAAAGGGTACCAGCTGGGCACCTTAGTTTATTCTAATTGATATAATAATCTAACTAATGGTTTACATAGAAAATGAATCTGAATATATGTAGATTTATCTCTCGTATTAATTAGATCCATGTTTCATTATCGGAACTCGGTGCCCATGAGTTAATTAAGATGGAGGCATATTTAGAAAATTATTAATTAAAATAAAATAACGGTCACACACATAGCTGACAAGTGTCAGTTAGTGCATTGATGATAATGATCCAGTTTGTGTTTTTTACAACAACATACATGCGTGCTCCACTTGCTCAAAACCAAGTGTGGATAATATAATAATGAAAAAGGACGGGCAACGTGGACATGTGTATACGTGGATGGTACTACAGTATGTTTCTAAAATTTCTATTGACTAACATAAACGTCAACATAACAAAATTAATAATGATGAAAGTGACCATGATGGTGTCATACGGGGTGTATATTATATAATTCCTATCCATTTTCTTCAGTTTTTTTTCTCCAAATATAATAGTAGTACTTTAACAGTTGTAGAATCTGTTTAGCATAAATAGTTATAAATTAACTGTTAATTGTTAACTGATAAATTAATTAATTATATTTAAGGTATTTGATAAAATTAATTGTTAAACTAACTTATAAATATAAAATGACATAAAAGGATATATTAATATGATTAAATGATATTTATTTTGATACTAAAATATACTGATGCAATCAAAATATTTAAAATAAGAATAAAATTATCTAAAATTTAATTAAATTATATTTTATGACATCATATATTTATTTAT